>JAUMHB010096622.1:0-10599 GCA_032359685.1 Pittosporum tobira
TCGTGATATCTTGTGACAAAGGGATTACGCATAGATGATTGGTTCCAGTGCAAGTGGGAGATTGTTAGTGGTATGCCATTTGGTCCAATCATAAATCGTACTATGTTATTAATTGTGAATAATGTTGTGTTGAAATAACCGACATTCACCTAACTTAGGTAGTTATAATGTCTTGCTAGAGGTCGCTTATAACTTGTGGGCCGAAAAAGAGTTTTGGGTCTACTGCTAATGTTATATGAATCTACAGGGTCGCACACTAAGCAAACTGGGCTTATAATGTATTGAGCATGACAGTTAGGGTTTTCTTGTTCTCTCTTATATCTCTAATTAAAAGGGACAAACTATAAATAAAGGTAGATACGCCTCTTCGTCATAATCCTAATCACTGCGAGATTGAGAGACTTAGAGAGAAGGAAACCGAAAAATTGCGCTAGCACGCACAAGGCTCGGGCTCAGTTCGCGTGTGTGGGATACCAATAGAGGCATGACGATTGACACGTTGATCCAGACGCAACTATTTTTTCATCTCTATCGAAGTTCATTCAGGTATAATCGAACTTGTATATTGGTTTCAATCTACGCATGGTTCCTGAAAATTTGATAAATTATTTTTAAATCTCGCATCGATTTTTGATCCGAAACCCAACACAAAGTTGCCTTACAATTCACAACATTATATGAAATTTGCACCTCATCACATTATTCCTCATAATATTCTAAAGGATACGAACGAATTTGAGCTCACAAGGAAGATGCTATTTCGCGGTTCATATTTCAAAGATTTACTTGAGCACGAACGGTTAAAAGTTGTTAATTTCACGACTAAGTGCCTCAAAACTCTAGAACTGCATGCGTCGTTATCAGCAAGCCCGATCAACAGCTTGCAGCCAATTTATACAATTTTTTAGAGATTATAAAACTAAAAAACAACAAAAATTTATTTTTGATAGGCCCAATTTAAGTTTACAATTTAAATATAAATATAAAAGTTTGTTGTAGTGGATTTAGGACCTGTTTAGGTGTGTTGTGTTAGTTTAAAAGTATTTTTAAATTTAAATTTTAAATTTTGGGCATTTGGTTGACTTTCCAAAGTAATGTTAAACGGTAGACTTTTTGACTCCGAATCATTTTTAACCGAGGCGGAAAATATGTACTTTTGGGTGTGTTAGCGTCATATTCTTAGAAGAAAGAAAAAAGTCGCCATACTTTTTTATTGTTTTTAAATTTTCTAATTTATCCCCAAGTTGGTGGAAGTCAATAGTAATCAATCTCACGTTTATGAAAATCAATCAATAGTAAAATCAATTAATAATGAAAATATTTTGTTACAATTATTTTCGAAGACATTGGCAAGGCTAACGTATTCACAATAATGGAAAAAAAAAAAAAATAGTTCCAAAACTTAGATATTATTACTAGAATGATTACTGAAAAAGTTTTTTTGTTTTTAATGTAGGTATTAAGTAAAATTTAAATTAAAAACACTGAATAATTATTAAAACCAAATAATTAAATATATAAAGTATTGTTGTAATTTGATAACTAAACACTATTTTTACTTTTTTCTAAAGCGTTTTTGTCAAAAATTCTACTAATAAAAATGAATTATTTCAACGCAACACAATGCAAAACACCACAAAACGAGTTCTTAAGATGCAAACTTCGCTTTTATAAGCGGATATATCTCACAATCTCACATAAAACCGGTAGAACACATTTAGATCATCACCCCATATTAGGAAACTAACAAACGAAACGAGAAATATTCAATGATTTCAAAGAACTCAAGCATTCACCATAGCCACATAATGATCTACTGGTCTAGTCGGTATCAACGTGGTTTGGAATTTGACTAGTCATCAGCCAACATTCGGTTTGTTCTTGTGGACATCACCTGAATTGTCTCTATATACATGTAACTAAAAATCCAGTTTCCAACATTCTTCTACCACAAACTCACCTTTCGGACATAACTGCTGCCATGGCCCATGACTTCCAAAATCTTTTTATCAAGTAACTGGTAGATCACATAACAAGTACAAGGCAAAACACTTCGAATCAACATGAACAAATCCCTCCCAATGGCTCAAACGCCTAGCCATGAAAGTGATTCGGATGGCAATAATCAAATTCATAACCAAAGTATTCTAGTTCCTGCCACAGTCAATGCAATAACAGATAGCTTCGAAAAGAAAGAGCATTCCTGGTGAAAAACAAAAAAAAAAACTTGCATTATTTTGTAGATTTAGATGATGCAGAAGTTTTTCTGTAAAGCTTATTACATTTAACTTTTTATCCAAGAATTATTTTTTATTGTAGTTTCTTTAAAAATATTTACTTTCTTCATCTGTTGTTCATATCTGAACACTAGATTCTACGCTAAATTATACTATTTGATGTGTTTGGCAGGGTCGCCAGTTCTCAAATCCCAACAGATCTATCAATTCAAGTTCTAGGTGTCACTTTTGCCGTTCATAAGGTACACAACAAAGAAGCAACACAAATACAGATTATAGCCTAGGAAATAAATATGTGTTTTTTCTATCATGTTTAGTACTGTATATTAGGGCAAAATAAAAAACTATAACAGAATAACTACAGAGGCCGCCCTTCTGCAATGCAGAAGGAAAGACAAAAGGATCATTGCATAATATATAAAAAACTTGAAGTATTTCAAGAAAATAAATAACAGTAGAACATAATTTTTCAGGTAGAAATCGATACTATATGCTCTGCTTTTCTTACTAGGAAACCCAGAATTGTCTTATTTCTCGCTTTCTATCTGTTAAAAGACTTGTTAAAAGCATGTCTCACCACATCAATTTCTTCTGAAAACAGGGTCCACTGATTTCAAGGTGTGGCTATATGGGTCGGATCAAGGTACACCCTCCAAATTCAGAAGGAGGCTATGACTTCAAGCTTGAAAAATTCCCAGGTGGATCTGAAACTTTTGACACCATTTTGAAATTCTGTTACAGGCTCCCAGTAGCCTTAAACCCAAACAATGTAGCTGCACTCAGATGTGCAGCAGAATTTCTGGAGATGACAGAAGAGCTAGAAGAAGGAAACCTCATATGCAAGGCAGAAGCTTTTCTCACATTTGTTGTCTTTTCTTCATGGAGCGACTCCATTATTGTCCTAAAATCTTGCGAAACTCTATCTCCATGGGCCGAAAACCTCCAAATAGTTCGAAGATGTTGCGATTCTATATCTAGAAAGGCTTCCCGAGAAAATTCAACCACCGGAGATATTGTTAATGAAGAAAGCTGGTGGTTTAAAGATGTGGCTACTCTACGGATCGATCATTTCATGAGGATTATAACAGCAGTAAGGGCAAAAGGTTTGAAACCAGAATGTATAGGTTCTTGTATAATGCTATATGCAGAAAAATGGCTGCCAGGAATGGATTTAGAGATTGAAGGAGTACGAAAATATGAGTGCGGAAAAAATGAACTGCAATGGAGTATTTCAAGTGATCGGAAGCAGGAAGGCAGCACCAGAGATCATAAAGAAAAAAGAACGATTATAGAAGCCTTAGTTAGCATACTGCCGGCTCAGAATGAAGCTGTTTCATGCAAGTTCTTATTGTGGATGCTAAAGATGGCAACAGTGTACTCGGTGTCACCAGCTCTTATATTTGAGCTTGAGAAAAGAGCAGGGATGGTCCTCGAAAATGCAAATGTGAATGATCTTCTAATTCCTAGTTATACAATTGGGGATCAAGGAATACCGAGGTGAGTATTTTAATATTTTTGCAGTCCTCTACCATTGATTTAAGTTTCAAGAGAGCCAAATGATCATTTTAGTCCGTGTAAACTATAGGTGGTTTCGGAATAGCATGACTATAACCTTTTATCCATAATGTCCAGCAAAACATCAATTTCGTCCTTTTTTTGTGTCAATTGCTTTTTTACGGATGACCATTCCAGATTTCTAGTCCATGTGCTCTTCCCAGACGGCCATTTTAGTCCACATACTCTTCCAAGGTGACGGAAAACGATGAGTGTAATATTTTCCTTGAGAGTTCCAGGACAATTATGAAATTTTAGAAACCAATTAGAGAGTATTCAAAACAAAATAATTGCTTAGCCATTTAAATAGCTTATGAGTAAGTCACTAGGATTGGGCTCCCTTAACATCCCATAAAATCCTATGAATTGGTGCCCTAGCTTAACAGAAGAAGACACGATGCATAACATAGATGCAGTGCAAAGGATTCTGGAACATTTCTTGATGCATGAGGAGCAGCAGCAGCTGCAACAACAGAAGAAACCGGCCAAACCGTACATTAGTAAGCTCCTAGACAACTACCTAGCAGAAATTGCACGAGACCACAATCTATCTGTCACCAAGTTTCAGGTTTTAGCCGAAACCTTGCCAGAAAATGCCCGGACATGTGACGATGGCCTCTACAGGGCTATCGATATCTATCTCAAGGTCAGTTATAAATTTTCTCATTACCTGCTAATTTAAGTTTTTTCTATCAGCTACGTTTTATGTTTATATATTTTTGGGTAGGTCCTACCAAGGGATTTTATGAAGGCTAATTTCTGAACTTCTTACAGACTCATCCTTCGCTATTAGAACATGAACAAAGAAGGCTGTGCAGAGTCATGAACTGCGAGAAGCTGTCACTTGATGCGTGTATTCATGCTGCGCAAAATGACCGATTGCCCCTAAGAAGTGTAATCCAGGTAATGTTTGCGACTCTTGACTGGAATTTCGCTTTACCATATGCCAAAGTTCTTATTCTCGATTAAAATGGGAAAATGCTAGCAGGTATTGTTTGCAGAACAAGTAAAGATCAGGGAAGTACTGCACAAAAAGGAGCAAGCAGCAACTGGCAATAACTCAGAGCAGGAAAATAGCTGGCCATCTACAAAGACGGATATCATGACTCTAAAAGTAGAATTGGAGAAAGTAAAGTTGGATATGGCAGAGCTGCAGAGAGACTACTCTGAGCTGCAACAAGATTATGACAAGCTACATGGCAAGCAAAGGCATGTATCAAATTGGATTTTCAGATGGAAGAAGATTAGAAGCCCTTCTTTTTTCCACAGAAAAGCAGAAGCTGAAGAAACTAGAGATGGACAGCAGAGAGCAACCCTTGTAAACTACAGACCTAGCCGAAGGCAATCCGTCTCCTGAAACTATACAAATTAAACTACTCCCTCCAATGATTATAGTCGGGTGGGAGTCCTTTTTAGTGTTTGTGGCAAGGTTCCATACATTTGACCCTCCCCAAACCTTTGCTATTAGCGGGAGTCTTGTGCACTGGACAAAAGTTTTGAGTGTTTGTGATATGAATTTCAAGACATGTTAAAAGAATGTATACTACATTTTATATTCTCAGTATATTTGTGTGCTATTAAATAGAATTACAATTGTATATATATGTTGTTGGAACGTTATAAATCCATGCCACAAACATCCACAAAAAATGTTTACCTGTTTAGCAAAAAGGTAGTACATAAGCCCTGATCTAGAAGAAAGCTATGCTGTCCTGGAGAAGGTGGATTGGATGCAACCATGTAAGCTAAAAAAATGATTGGTTTTCTGGTTCCACAAATGTGCATTCACACTTCTAAAAGATGTAGGCAGACCCGAGAATTCATCTCAAGTGTATGGATTAGCTCAAATTTATGCATAGACACAATTGTAGCTACAGTTTTCTTATCAAATCCCATAAAGTTGGAAGCAGTTATACCTTGGTATCAAGTCTCGACTGTCTGTTGGGCATTTATATTTGAGGTGGACCATCCAATTATTCATTTGTTTTTGCAAAATATTTTACACATATCAGACAAACACTTTAGAAAGTAACTTCGCTGCATAAATGATCAACTTTCTTCATTTTGGACCGAAATATACTCTTTGAACTGTATCATACTAATGCGATCCTCCCAGAAAAGCATTAAATGTTTTAGGAGTTATGTTTTGATACTTGATTACAGTGTGTTGATCCAAACTCATATTCGGAACCTCAAAGTGGGTGCGTACAGCAAAGAAATTCAACTTGACAGAGAAAAATCAACAAAGTATTCACGCAATCAGCCAAGCAAAGTACTGACAATATAATGTCTACAATAAGCATTAACCTATTATATTGCAAACTCAGTTATAGTTCATAAAACACTGAATTATCGTACTTAAACTTTTTGTCAATTCCACACTCGTGAAATTCAAATAAATCCCAAAAAATAAATTGATTAACATTTCATGAAGCATCTCAAATTCTCCTTATTATATAATAAACTCATCCAGGCATTTCATCAAACACTTAGGCACCAACATAACCAACACAAAGACAAAACTACCTAGACGAAGTCCTCATACTGCTCCACGGAAACTTCACTTGCGCACCGCCACCACGGCTCTGAACATCTCTACGATCCCTTCCTCCACCACCGCCGCCCTGGCTACGATCTCTTCCACGCCATCGGCCACCTGAACTCTTCTCAGGCTTGCCATTTCCCTCAAGCCAGTGAGACTTTTTTGTGGCCTCGTCTTCCTCCACGAAACTCGATTTAGATTGCTTGTTCAAGCTTTTCTTATCTTCCTCAATTAAACGGATGGGGTAAAGGTCAGGGGAAATGGATAACGGATGCTTTAGGGTAATATAGGCCTTTTTGTAGTCTGGTTTGGCAATTAAGAGTCCGCCTCTCTTCTTCTTCTTCCCGTCCATGTTTAAAGTTTGCACCTTTTCGACTTCGAAGCCGTACAGAGACTCCAGCACCCTCTTAATTTCAATCTGCAATTGATAAAAATCAAACAGACAAAACTTTAAGAGCTACTTTTCAGATTATGTGTATATATGTGTGTGTGTGTGTGTGTGTGTGTTACAGAGATATATGTATAGATTTACCTTGGAAGCGGAGGGGATGGTTTTGAGGGCAATTTCGGTAATGTTGGAGAACGAAGAGGGCATGAGAAGCTTGATGGGTAGGTTAGCGAAGTTCACTACTCTTCTTCCCAATCTACTTCCCATTTTTCTTTTCAGGGAAATTGATACTGTTTGGGGTGAGGAGTCTTCTGCAAAATGGAAATGTTGTTTTCTGTGCGGAACTGCTAATATGCCCGAGACGACGGGACGGTTTTATGAGTGAGATGGGCCCAAGGGTAGACAGGGCCCGCGGCGCAAAAAAAAATAAAAATAGGCAGACCCAAAAAGATGAGAAAAGATAAATAAATTAAAAAACAAAATCCCTTTTTAGCTTGGACTAACATTTTTTAACTCCGTTTGAGCTTTTTCTATATTAGAAAAATACCACGCGTGATAATATCATGCGCAAAAGCAACACACACTTTGTGCATGATATTTATAATAAATTTTTAATTAAAATTTTTTAAATTATTTTTTAATAAGAAAATATATAAATAGATATTTTAATAATTTATGATTCATATTTTATATAATATTATTAAATTATATAAAGTTCTAAATACCTATATTTTAATTTTAATTTTAATTTTAATTTTGTAAAAGTGGAAAGAAAAAGTAAAAGTAAAAAAGAGACTCGTTTTATAAAAAAAAAATAAATTGGAAAGTAAAAGAGAAAAAAAGAAGAAGATAATAATTATTAAATAAAAAACATTTAAATCTCTTATGTTATTTATTACCAACTACTATATATATATATATCTTCTTCATCGCATAATTTTCATTCAAGCAAAAAAATAAGGAATTAGGCACAAGTCATACGACACACATATATTTTTATTTATTTGAGTTAAAGTAATTCAACTTTTTATATCAAAAGTCAGCCCACTTTATTTTAAAGTTCGTGCTTGACATTTAGATAACCAAATAAAAAGTCTGTGTTTAACATAAATGTGTATGTTCATATTATTATTTTATTTTATTTTAAAATTTTGAGTGATTCAAACTTATTTATCAAAACTCATATTTTGTCAATGTAGCAAGTACTCAAGAAAGAAAATATGTTGCAATTTTTATTTTCAATAAAATATATAAAAAATCACTATTTTTTGTCTGTTAGTTACTTAATTTTCTGGGATTTTGACCAAATTCAAATAGGATCAAGAAGGAAGAAAATATCTCAAAAATTCTTCAGAACCTGTTGGATCAATTGAATGTCCTGAAAATATTATAAATATGAAAAATTATGAAAAATAATATAAAATTTGCTTTGTCGCCATTCTTTTGTATATTATATTGTTATAAAATTATAAATAAAATTAATTCACTCAACTTTCATTATAAAACTAATATATATATTTGACTCGTAAAAGAAAAAAACTATTTATAAATTTAATATAATAAAATGTTTAAAAATTTTATTTTAGTTCATAATTCATTTGTGCTTGACACGGGTTATTGGCGAGTATATATATAAAAAGGCAAAACTGGTGCTGCTTCGGTTGAGTTAATTGGGTCTCCAACTCGCCGAGTTCTCGCTGGGTCGTATATCAGCTTAATGTCTTGCCGAGTTGTTTCTTAAACTGCTGCTCTGTCCTGCGCTATTTCAATAAAGTGGTTCAGCGGTTTTTTCCTTACCACTTGGCAGTTTATGAATAAAGGTTTCTCTCTATCCCTCCATCTCAACAATAAAGAAACAAGAGATTAAATTTCATGTAGCGGTCAGGAGAGAAGAAACAAGAGGAGAAAAAGTTTCAATCTTCTTATGAAATTAACAATTATGGTATATGCATTATCTTGGTCCTTCCGCAGATTTGTTTTAATTGTTACAAAATTATTTTTGAGTTTCTAGGGTTTCACTATTCTCCTCAGTTTGTAGTAAACTCTCTTTAAAGCAAATTTATTCTCATCTTTCCAAGAGGAGGGAGAGAGTGATGGACTGGCCTTTTCGAGTGAATCCGATGGAAAGTCCAAATCCAAACGCTTACTCAAGAAAAATTCATTGAAAAGGGTAAATTTTTCTCTCTTCTTCTACTTCTTATTTGATTTAATCTAATTCAATTTTTAGCCTCGATCATATATATGTCTATGTTTTTATTAAATTATAATTCGTGGTTTATTCTTTTTAGTTTTTTTTTTTTTTTTTTTGGGAGTTTGGAATCTGGGTTTTTTTGGCCTATGAATTTTTCCCTGTTTCTAGAGTTAGATTTGATAAATCTTTCTGTGTGTGATTAGGACTCTTATTTTACATCTTTGCGTATGTAATTGAAGAGATTAGCAAGGGGCGAGAGTGACAGAGAAAAAGGCTTTCTTTGTACTTAATAACTGTAATATGAGATTCTCTATACTTATCATTAATCAATTTGGAATTACTATTTTATTTGCAATTGGGTATGTAGTATGTCAATTTTAAAGTTGCAAATTGATGCTATTTAACAGCAAATTGTATGTAGATTTCTCCACTGGGTTTCTTTTTTCCTTTCGGTGTTTCTAGATGTCACTGATTTTGGGAGTTACGTTCAGAACAATTATCTCTTCCTCCATGGTTAGTACCTCTACTCTGCATTTATCAAATTATTTTGTTCTAAATTTGATTCAATTACGTATGCATATTTTTCTTCTAATTTTGGTATCGAGTTTGTATTGGATTCAATATTTATAATGGTCTATTGATTAGTTGTTGTTTCTTAATCTGTTGTCATAATTAGTTGATATCAAGAAGTGCAATGAAGAATCCATTATATAATTTTCAGAGGTCTTTTACTGAGTGTCGCGTTTTGGAGTTTTATTTTTAATTTCTTCCATTTTATTTAATTATATATTACAATTTTCTCCCGTAATAGCTAATCTGTGGTTTCTGTAATGGCATAACTCTACCGTTCTATTACCTCAAACATATAGAGCAATGATTTAGGCCTTTATCTCATATGCAGGAGAGAGAGGAGTTTGGAGTTTGAATCTGTGAGTGAATTATGTCAATCAAAGGTCCCGGTAGAGCACATGGGATACGTTAGTTTTGAGATCCTTCTCATGCGTTACCTCAAACCTATTTTGCTTTGGTTTGTCATAATTGTGATTAATAACTATAATTGTCTAATAAGCATCACATATTTTGGTTGTCATGTTTACCATTTTAGTCTATTTTACGCTGATAGTGTTTGTATCAATGGTCGGATCCGTCTTCCTCCATGAATTTGCTTCATTTTTAGTTTATTAAAATCTCTTTACAAAGAAGAGAAAATTTTGGCGTTAACTCATCAGGTGGCATTATTTGTTTCGGCATAGTTGAGATGGCAGCAATTTTTAGCTAAGGTTGATGATTTACAAATATATGTGTAAACTCCCATGAGTTCCTCTTCATATTCCAAACTTTTACTCCACTACATTCCATTCAGTGTCTATGCCTCACTCTCCATTTTTCATCTGATCTCCATCTTTTTTTTTTTTTTTTTTTTTTTTTTTGAAGATCTAAAATCTGTATTGCTTTGCGGTAGTAGATTCTAACCGTATCAGCAAATACTTTTTGCTCTTAAAACAAGTATAATTTTTTTTATGTTTTCATTTCCAATGTGATAGTCTGTCTCTATTTGCGTTGTTTGCAAGGTGCAGAAGAAATATTGTGGTGGGCGTAGTTTGTGAGCAATTACATCATAATATACTAAAAAGCACATGAAATTATCTCATTACCATTTTTGGCAAATGTTTAATAGCCTCAGGTT
>JAUMHB010096633.1:0-10599 GCA_032359685.1 Pittosporum tobira
CTAGAGATAGGGTATCTATCTAAAATTGGAAAATTTCGATGTCACAACAGATAAGATACATAAATTGCATGGTAAATCAATTGACTTTAATTATGAATGGGTAGGTGAAATTCGAAATCTTAGCATTCTTTCTTATCTTATTTAAAACCTTAATTTAGATTTGTTTAGTAATTAGTTTAGTAGTTCAATTACATAAAAATCAAATATTTGTTAATTGGTTAGATTAGTAAAGAATTATCTAAGTGGTACATAGTTGGTAAATTACAATTCTCCGTGGATCGATAACTTTTTATACTATAATTTGACTGATATACACTTGCACTGTTCATCCGACCAGGGAGAAATATTATTACCAAGAACAATTTATAGTAAGAGATCTAATCGCCAAGTTTTAAAAAAAAAATAATCATACCAACATCTTGTCAAACACTAGTTTCCAAATTCCATATGAAGGCCAAATTCACCTATTGCTCATGTAACGTGTTCTCCAACACAAACAATAGACATCTCCAGCAGATCTATAGCGCAATCGAGGTGCCAAAATCTCACAAATTATCTGAACGAGATAAAATCCTTAGACTAAGGCTTGATCAAAGTTTTCAGAAAATTCATACCAATCCATCAAGCACTAGGGGTGCTAAATTAATGAGCCAAGCTCGAGAATTCGAGCTTGTTGAATCTAGTGCTAAATTAATGAGCTAAGCTCGAGAATTCGAGCTTGTTGAATTATACGAGTGTTTTTTTTTTTGTGTTCAAGTTTGATTGTTAAAATTAAACGAGCTTTTATCGAGCTCGAGTTTTAAATGAGTCAAGTTCAAATTTGTTCATGAAAGTCTTTGTTCATTTACACCATTAATGTAAACGAGTCAAACTCAACATATCTCGAGTTTGAACAGGAACTCATTTACCTAAACAAGTCGAAATCGAACTTGGTTTGTTAAATTAATTAAACGAACTTTTTATCTAAACCTATCTGATCAAACTCCAACTAATTCGTGAAGGTTTGACTTGTTTAATAGACCTAGGTGCAACCATTGCATGATCTTCCACGGATAGTCTCAGGTTCGTCCTACTGGCATGGACCCCACCACCGGTGCCCTCTGCCGACTGCCCGCCGTGAAACCCCATGTTGAGGGTTAGAAGTTGTGACAAATGAGTGATTGGCTTAGGGGAACAAGTTGGGTAACTATGTTAGAGGCGACCATGCATAATTAAGATAATACGTAGAAACTACAGTGCTTATAAAATGGAACCAAAATAGGTTCACGTGAACTTGTCTGTCTGTTTCGGTTAAGGTTAATCAAAGTTCATTGTGGTGTCCCTGTTGGCCAAGGACATTTACCAAATCAATCATACAGTTTTGTATACTTATCTGACGAGGGAAATTTAGGTTTTGGGAGGTCCCTTTCATTTGGATTTGTTCCCTCTCCGTTACATTTCTCTTCATTTCCCTCTAATACATCATGAAAATATATTTTTCTAATATTATTATTAAAATCAAAAGTGATCACTTATTTTGAAATATTAAGTCGTATTGTTGCTCTAAACATGAAAGTAATCAGACATTTTTTTTCATTATTTGATGAACATATGTAGTTTTCATAAAAATTTTAACGGTTAAATGTTCTATTAATAGTTAATGGTGAAATTATTTTAATAACTCTAACTTTTATAAATTTAATCTACATATTATAAATTATATATTAGCACATTTGGATTATTATAAATAATAAATAATTATAAACATTAGTATATTAGAGAAAAATAGAGAGGAGTCAAATCCCTTTCATTTCGGGTACAAACAAAATGCGTTGCTTCTGTAAGGAGATAGGAAAAGGATAATAATCTTACCGAGAGTGACACATGAGAATTACTCCCTCTTTATAATAAAAATAAAATAAAATAAAAAGAATAAGTCTTATTTAGAAAATTACAAATTTTATAGATATATTTTGGTCCATTTGATTACCCAAAAATAATGAGAATTTCTTTATTTATTTATTTTGAATGCTGTTGGGACCAACCCGACCGTTGATCAAGTCCAAACTCAACTTCCCGCTGGACACACGTTGGTAAGAGTAGATTCACCTGAAACACGGGCAACATGAGTGGTTTGTTTCCTTGTTCCCCTCTCTAATGCTTAAGTTAGTGGAGATTAAGGTAATAATTTGAGTAATAAGATTAAGAGTGTATTTTGGCAAAATTTTGGCTTTGTTTTTGTGTTTGGAGCGGGGATCTCCTCATTTGTGCAAATGAGGTGGTATTTGTAGAATCTGCACTGACTCACGGCTCGATAAAGTAGACATGGTGCGCTTTACTTGAGTTGAGAAGGTTGTCGAGGTTAAGCGGCTGATTGGACGCTGTCTTGGAACTTGTTTATGGCCTTTGGGCCACTGGACCCGAACCAGGTTGAATAAGGTCCAATCGATGGGATGGATTGGGCCTGCTAGTTGGGAAGGTCTGGGCCCAAGGCGCATAGTTTGAAAATCAACGATGGCGTTAGTCCGGCCGGATAGGGATGGGTGTTAGCTCCTTTTGGGGGCCGAGAGCCGAGCTCTGTCCTACTTTTGGCGAGACGAATCAAAAAATTTTGAGAGTGACTAATCGTATGAGTTATCATGTGAGATACCACGTTACCCTAATTAGAACTAATGTAAAAACTTTAATCCTAATTTGAGACGATCTTCATCAAATGCCGTACAGGGTGCAATTACATATGCATTTCATAATCTAACATCAATAATCTATTAAATACATTACATAATTGTCTTTTGTTATCATGAAGCCTATGATAGTTTGGCTTATGGTGTGAATTTTTCTTTTAGAGGTGATGATGATATGTCGTAAACTTGGATGGGTTGTAATTTTTTACCATCATCTGAATCTACTAGATTTTGGGGAATTTTCAAGAAATAAATATTTATCACATTTGGGCAATTCTATTTTAGCTGTTATTCGGAATATATGTAGAAAAAGTTGTAAGACTTTATCACATTTGGCTTCTTTACTGTATATGTTCGGCATGGCTCATTGTCTCCAAGCTCTCTAATGAAAGACCTCGTCGTTTTTCCGTTTCAACTTCGTGTCAATTTACTCCTCTCCCTCTCCATCTCTCTCTGCGTATATACTCCGTCCGATCCGCCCCTTAAAAAAAAAAATTAAATTACTTAATATATGTAATCAAGAAATATTATTTTTAAAGTGAAAGAATTATCCTACTCCACATAAAATTAGTTTCTCCCCACGAAACTCTTATTCTTTAAATATACACAATATAATCTTCTTGATTTCTTCGTTCTTTTATTTTAAAACAAAAAAATTATAATCTTTAATTTTCGTTTTAGGGAGGTAATATGTGAGATTATATATTATCAAAATTGTCTGAAAGTCCAACGTTTATAATTTTTAATTGTGTATATGGTAATTTATATGCGTTGCTGTTACAAATTGCAGATAACTTACGAATAACAATTGCATAAAAAATGGCCGAAATATATTTCACACATTCAGAAGAGGAAAGAGTGTAATGAAAGTAGTAATATACCTAACACCATGAATACGAAGAGTCTTACTAGGAACTTGATATAATAATTAAGTTTCATCTAGAACTAAAAGTTTAAACTCACAGTTTAAAAGTTCATCTTTGTATATTAAGTATTTAACTTTACACTAGACAATTAACATAAGAAATAACTTAAAATGGTCCCTCAACATGTTAACCACGACATTGTCACATTATACCCCCTTAAGTGCGAAATGTTAATATTCAAACCGTGGCTATGATACCAATTTGTTGGAGAGCATGGCTTGTCATAATGTCTGCAAAGAAAATTAATATAATTATTTTTGGAGTGCAACCCAAACCTGACCATGGTCTGGGTTCGGACTTGACAGACCTTGGTGTCCTAAATGTGATTTCATTAACTATGCATATTTACTTGTTATATCTTTGGATTAAGGTAAATCTATCTAGGTCAAAGTGTCTAGTATTCAGAATTGGACTCTACAACCCTAATAGAAGCGATTGCCTCTCAAAATAACCTAGATTGGTCTTTAGCCTATGTACTTCTATATAAATTTTACTATGTTCTTGTATTTATAAGTATTCTCATACATGCATACAACCATATAACTATATTGTTGTTGCTTATTTTTTGTTTATTAATTTAAATATCAGAGAGGGGAGCATGGTTATAATTCTTTCTATTGCCCGTGTTTCCAAAAGCAAGAACCCTAGTTCAATTAGGACACAGATTTTTTAAATTGTAGAGGTTCGTATTGGGATAGATGAACAGGTGGATCAAATTGTGACTACCACTGTAATGGAAACAGTCAAATAGTCTGTTGTTATACTGATAGAAGTGGTTGTAATCCTCTCTGCAATTGCGGGGGAGCACATTTAGGGAGAGAAGTAAATTAAGCAAAGGCCAACCTGCCAACGCCAACCGGACGAAAGAACCGAAGCATGTCTAAGTTGGTCGGAGCAAATGATGGGCCTTGGCCAGAGACAACATTGCTTAACATAGTTGAGCCTGAGCAGGGTCGGATAAAGATCTACCAAAGCATAAGTTATCAAATCTCGTGGACTCTACAAGAGCCCTAAATGGATCTACACTCTCCTAAATGGATTCGACTAAGGACTCATGAGTCCATCCCGGATTCAGCTTTTAAATGGTAGTACACATTCTTCTAAACCCTAAACTTAGGCAACAAGTTAGGAATTCCAATACACAATCTCTCATACATTCTCTTACATAGAACTACTATTGATGCTTTATTTTTTATACTAACTCGAGCGTTGACGAGAGGAATGAGGTCAAAACCTCTCATGTTGCCTATTGTTTTATTTTTATTAGAGAAACAAGGCGATTATGGTATTTGAGATCCATAAGCATTGACAATTGGCACTAGAAGGAGGAGCTTTTCACCGACCAAACACTTCTTCTAAAAATATTTAGCCGACCATGCCCTCTAAGCTCGATTGGTGTCGACTAGATCCTCATCACACCAAATGCCCCAGCCGCCACACTAGTCAGGCTGGACCAGCAATTGGAAGACGGTAAACTCGTTGATGGCTGCATAGCTACCAACACTCATCATTCTAAGGACGACTCCAACCATCAAGATAACATGGGCTTGGCCATAACTAGGCTAACCAGGAGCCAAGTCTTCCATGGCAGGGCCCAACATAGACGTCCTAGAGAGGTCAATGTCTATGTGGGCGCTAGGCACCCCTAGACGCTTAAGAAAAAGAAAAAAATGGCAAGAGCGCTCCAAGAATAGCATGATATTTCCAAAGAAATCGCTGAGCTCCTCCAGAATCGGACTTAAATTGGAGATCTACATCCATCGACAGCCCGCGTTTCAAGAAATAAGAAATCGAGTTCGATTAGGGCATAAGATGAATTTTTTGGCATCAACAATTGTTGAACGTCATCCAGAATAAAAAACGTAAATTGGTAGTAATAAGGTTTAACCTTGTATATTAAGTATTTAATTTCACGCTAAACAGCCGGTGTAGGAGAAATTAAAATGACGCATAAAAGTTGAATAATCTTATAAGATTCTCTTACTTTTAATTTGGATCACATAATCTCAATGATATATATACACATGCTCATGCCATTTTTTGGTAGACAAAATAAAATCAAAATTGTGCCACTCTTTTGTGGACCGAGGAGTTTTATATATCAAACATTAAACGGACAGAAACACAGAAACACAACTCCGCATGTGGTTGATTGTACACACTATAAGACTAATTTATTTATGAATTTTGTCTACTCCTCACTACCATCCAAATTATATTCTTCTATAAATATCTACAAATCCATTATTCACTTGCATTTCTGTCTCTCCCCATGGACTCTACAGCCTCTATTCTTCCACACCAACCATTCGAGCACGCTGATCATCGTAGAGACTATGGCCCTTTCTTCTTTGACTCCTCCATGTTGCCAAATCTAGCCAAAATTCCAAAAGAATTTGTGTGGCCAAAAGAAAACTTAGCTCATGCCCTTGAAGGGCTTAAAGAGCCAGTAGTTGACCTTGAAGGGTTCCTTACAGGTGATATTGAGTCAACACAACATTCTGCCATGCAAATTAGGACAGCTTGCTTGAGCCATGGCTTCTTCCAAGTGATCAACCATGGAGTTGATCCGAGGATCATTCACATGGCACATGATCATGCAAAAACGTTTTTTAAGCTTCCAATTAGCAAAAAATTAAAATCTCAGAAGCAGCCTGGTAGCATGTGGGGGTACTCTAGCGCCCATCTTGGTCGATTTTCTTCAAAATTACCATGGAAGGAAACATTGTCTTTCGGCTTCCAAGAAAATGGTTCCGGAGATCTTGTTGTAAAAGAATTCTTTGAATCCACCTTAGGGAAAGATTTCGAATTGACAGGGTAAGGTTCATGATGATCCATGCATCATTAATGTTTCCTTCTCCTACATAGTTTACCATTTAGGTTCATTTAATGAGAACTAACTTTTGTTTTCTCCTTGTACATAATATTTTTGGGAAGTAAATAAATAAATAAAATAAAATAAAAAACAATAATTAATCGATAAAAGGTATTGAACAAAAATAAGTAAATACGTGACATTTTAGTTTAAGTAAGCTCTTTGTGTATTTGTTGAACCTTCGGCTTCATGTAATGCATGTGTAATGCACAAAGTACGTCATTGCCGACAAAAAATGTCTTATAGGCACACCCTCGCTGCTGGACTTAAGTACTATGACACATTAACCTAACATAATTATTCTCTATAATATGTTTACTTTTGTTTTTTCAGATTGATTTATCAAAAATATTGTGAGTCAATGAAGGCATTATCTCTTTCCATTTTGGAGATAATAGGGATTAGCTTGGGAATTGATCCATCTTATTATAAAGAGTTTTTCAAAGACAGTAGATCCATCATGAGATGCAACTACTATCCACCATGCCAAGAACCAGGCCTTGCCCTTGGCACTGGTCCCCATTGTGATCCAACCTCCTTGACCATACTTCATCAAGATCAAGTCGGCGGCCTGGAGGTGTTGGTGAACAATAAATGGAAGTCTATTCAACCACGACAAGATGCCCTAGTCATCAACATTGGTGATACCTTCACGGTAAGTTCCCTCCCTCACCCAAAAAGAAAAAAAAAGGCAGTGCACAGATTGTTATGGATTTCTTGTTTTCTTGGTTCATCCATGGCTGTGGATTTTCGTCAAAATGAGAGTCTCACTGAAAAAGTGAACTCATAAAAATAAAATGGGACACCCATTTTAGGATGGAAGAGTATTAAACTAGGCCAACATGTTAAAAAGTAATTATGAAGATCAAATGAGTACCAAATTAGGAAAAGATTATAATATCTTGAAGTAACCCAAGATTAGACAATGACCCCCGAGTAAAAAGACAAAATAAAGAAAAGAAACAAAGACAGAATATGACAAATGGATTTTATCATCTTGATGTTCAGTCACTAACAGTGTCAGCAAGTATATACATGAACCTGAAAAATCTCCCTCTCTCTCTCTCTCTTTCTCTCTCTCTCTCTCTATGTGTGTGTGTGTGCGCGTGTGTGTATATATATATATATGGTAGTAATTATTTTCTATTTGGAATTTTCGAAATATATGGTGTAGGCATTATCCAATGGTAGGTACAAGAGTTGTCTGCATAGGGCAGTAGTGAACAAATACAAGGAGAGGATGTCATTGGCATTCTTCTTGTGCCCTAAAGAAGACAAAGTGGTGAGGCCCCCAAAAGATCTTGTAGAAGGGAAACTTAGGAAGTATCCCGATTTCACGTGGTCCGATTTGCTGCAATTCACACAAAATCACTATAGAGCTGATGCCGATACCCTTCATAATTTCACTCATTGGCTCCAATCTTCCAAACGACATCGTAATCAGTAAGTCGGAGCTCCATTGTAGGTAGACAGTGCAACTCCTTGTCAGTCAGATGTATTTTGATATGTATTTTTCAAGCATATGGTTCATTTGCCTAGTTTAAAGTATGCAAAAGTTGTTTAGCTGCTACTATCAATCCTAGTACTATCAACTCGTTAATCTTCTTCCACACGTACAAATACTATGAGATTGGATTATATTCTTAATTGTTAAACAAATCTAAACAGTGGAGTGAGAGTCTATAGCAGATTTAGACCAAATTAATTAGATCATAATACTTACAAATAGATTAATCAAATTTAAGCGATGAATTTTAAAATATTGACTTTAAATACAAACTCGTTGTAATATATACTCCGTACATATTCGGTGAAAGTGACAACGAGCAATTGAAGGTCTTGGAGTGTGGTTGAGTTGGCTCCCTCTAATCCTTTTTTAAACGATATGATTTCTTTCCCTGATACTGATTATACATCACCAAGCAAAATTTTGTCTCATGGTAATATCCAAATAATTTTTCGCTCTCCACTTTTCAAAAAGATGGAAATTTTGATATGGGACCTAAAATGTTATCTGTCTGACATGTGTCCTTTCTTTGAAGTAGGGTCCAATCATTGCGTAGGGACAAAATTATATAAATGGAAAACAAAACTAAAGACAAGCAACAATATTTGCATGTGGTGTCAGATTGCCAAAATCTTTAAGACAAGATGCCACGTTTGTTGGGATGTGCAGACTGAAAATAAAGGATATCCAAAAAAATAAAATAAGAAATTAGACTTATATAAAGAGAGTTCAGAATCATTCCACGGACTCCGAATTTTCAAATTTTAATAGTGGGAAGGGAATTAGGATATTGCGTTTGTTTGGTACGGGTAGTAAAATTTGTAATTTATAATTTAAATTTAACTTTAAATTTTTTATTGATATTAGTCTAAATGTCCAGCGTTATTAGAACTAAATACAAATTTTCTTAATACAATTTTAATAATGATTTTTTTTTATTTTTTTATTAGTTGCTAAATGTGTTATTTACTAAATTTTCAAGTAGACTGAATTATAATTTTTATTTTTTATAACATGTTAATGTTTTTTGCTTTTATATTATGAAATAGGTATAAGACTTTGAAATAATCTATTTATTTATAAATTTTTGATCTACTTAATTTAAAATATTATCATATTTGTTAAAATGTTAAAATCCTATAATACTTTAATATATGTTTAACGGACTAATAGACAGATAATTTTAATTTCTTATCGGGCTTTATATACTTTAACACATTATAAGAGCCTAGGCCTTGTATTTAAGTTCAATTTGATTTTTTATTTTTTTCTTAACCAACCTCTGCATATATCTACCTAGGTCAGTTATTGAACCCGCTGCTTTTCATTTTGCTCCCTCGCTCAATTCTCTTCCAACATGGTTCCTTATTCTTCTTTTTCGGTTTGAATGAATTAAACAATTGTAATAATATAAATATCGAGACGAGGGTAGATGAAAAGGTGGAAAAAAACCTTGGAATGAACTTGGACTCAAGAGTAAGATTCGAATTAATTTTTGATATTAAGATGAACATAATATAGAAGATGTTAAGTTTTAATCAGCATCCAAAGAGCCATTTGTAATTATTATAGAATTTGAATGAGAATTATTTTCATTCACTGAGTCAAGCGAAATGTTCAACTATGTCCTTGATAAGTTGTATAGATAAAATTGAGTTGAGGATCATTTTTATCAAAGGGTGACAAGTATTAACTAAAAAATTGAGTCGACTATGCGAGTTTTGTGGTTTAGTGACCGACGTTGCCTGAGTTAGGCCTGACAATGTTAAATGTTACTACCAAACAACTGATACAATATGGATACAACTTAAATTTTGAATTAAATAAAACATGGAAAAGAACAAAGCAAGAAACTGGAAATTTGTACATTCCTCACATGTTACTCTTCTTCATAATTGAAATTTTAATATTTTAACGCGAATCATAAAAAAAATAAAATGGGTGGGTGGAATATTTTAAATCTAAATCATAGTGTCATACTGGTGAATTTATAAGAGGGGGAAAGTTATGTGAGGAGAGGGGGAGGGGGAGAGTTAAGGTTTGGATAATTAAATTTTATGAATTTAATATATTTATTATTTTAACTTATAAAAATAATTTAGTGTCATTTTAATGGTAAATGAAAAGACATTGCAATTCATTAAGTTTAATTATGATCATAAGTGCATATTTTTAAACTTTGATATGAAGACACATAACTTATTGAATTGAATAAAAAAGTAGGAATTAAGGGGTAAAGTTGTCTATAATTGGAAAAATGTTAAACCAAAAAATTATTTATATTTTACATGATATCTTAAATCATTATTGAATAGTATATATATATTTATATTTTTAAAGTGGTCTGGATATGTGCTCTAAATTTCTTAATTTTTTAATAGCAGTTTGTAACCCTTCCTAAAGTGATTCTATTGTATTTTTGATCGGGATTCAATGTAACTATACACCAATTAAATTATAGTATAAAAGATATTGATCCCACAACGAATTGTAATTTACTAATTATGTACCACTTTAGATAATTATTTACTAATCTAACCAATTAATAAATATTTGATTTTTAATTAAGAAAACTAATTAATTACTAAACTAATAAATTTAGGGTTTTAACCAATAATAAGAAAGCAT
>JAUMHB010096644.1:0-10598 GCA_032359685.1 Pittosporum tobira
AATAAATTATCTAATTTTCTCTTATTTTATCAAATATAACTCAATACTTCAACAACTACTTTAATATTATGATTCAATATTTTAATAATTATTTTATTATTTAAAATTATAATTATAATATTATAAAAAAATTAAATAAATTTTTTATAATCAAAGAGTAAAAAAACTCTTGGAGAGACTCAGTACTCCGTAGGGCATTTTTACATGGAAAAGCATAATTTAGCCTTTTAAATCTGCTCACCTAGAAAATGACGTCCGCCTATATCATCCGAGCCGTTGAAGCCCATAACACATCACGCCTATAAATATCGACGATAGAGACAAATAAATATCCTTTCTTTCTGAGAAATTCGATCTAGGGTTTCTAAAACTTCGCCTTCTACAGGTTAGTCCCCTCTATGAATTTCCTGTGTCCAAAATCGTTTATCTGTGGTTTATCGTTTATATGTGACTTAAATCGCTCTAAATTTTCTGAAGATTGGTAATCATGCGCACTTAATATTCCTAGATCTGCTATTCTTCTCTGTGTATTTTGAATAACTATGTAATGAATCAAAGATTTCATGAACATCTCACTGTTCGTCTGTCTGTTTATAGCCATGTGTTGTGTATGTGTTTATGCTGCCTCCATTCCAAATTATATGAGCACTTACCGTTGTAACCTGCAAAGAGAGGCACTTTTATAATTTGCAACAGAGAGGATATACTCTTTAGTGATGTGTGTTTGAGCAATTTAGCTTCGCTGGTTACAACTGTATCTTTGCCATGACGTCATCAGACGAAGAGCTTGTCAGATGTGGGTATATGGTTGATGGGTTAGATATATAAGCATGTGGGGTTAAGAATGGTTTAAACAGGAGGGATCGGTTGGTGCTTTTGATTGGAAGTTTCAGGATATAGCTCCTCATGCTTTATTACGCTAATTGATGTTTATGTGATAAACTGAACTATCAGTCTATAAATTACACAACTGAAGATTGGTATTAAGGTTGAAATTAGTGATGTCTTAATGGGGTTGGTTTGGGTGTACTTGGTTGTGGTAGAGGAAGTCTATGCCCATACCTCATTGTTATGACTAATTGGGTTTGCATCATATTGAAGGGGAGACAGGGTAGAGTTGGTTGGTTGTACTTGGTTGTTGCATTGTTAATAGATACAACTAGTAGGGACGATGAGCTTGTTTCTGTAAGGTGATTTCTATTTTTGCTAAAGAATTATTATGCTTTCCTTACTCAACAAAAAACGAATGTTATGTTTTCTTTAGGGAAGATGTCACGCTATGATGATCGCCATACAACTACTCGTCTCTATGTTGGCCAGTTGTCTTCAAGAACACGATCACGTGATTTGGAGGATGTTTTTAGCAGATATGGAAGGTACTTAAATATGGTAACTTTTTATGATATAATCAAACCAGCATTTTCTGCATCCAGTTATTCAGTTTCATCTTTCCTTTTTTAGACAAAATTAACTCTATTAGAGTTGCTTTTGTTTACTTTTCTTTGAGTTAACACATCTTAAACAGTCCAAAAAATGCTGTAGATGTGCACACGTAGAACTTTTGTTCTGATTAAGACAAGTATATTCTAGTTGTTAAGTTTTGCTCAATCGGGTCAGGTTACTAGGGCTAGTCCATGTTGAGGTTTGTATGTGACAACGAAGCCTTTGCCAAGCCATTTTGAACTTGAATTCACGTTCAATTTTCTAAGAAATCTGTTTGACAAGGTTGCACCCTCCCACGCGTCTAAGTGACTTAACTTGAATGGTATTTATGAAGGTTTTTGGGCTTTTGCCCAGCCTGGAGGTTTGTGGTGAGATTTTGCCCTTCGCGGACTTGGTCGCTATTCTTGCCGATTGTATAGTGGACTTTGGCAATTCTTTCTCTATGTTATTGCATATATTTTTTGATGGAAATGGCAACAATCTCAAAGTGGTGTTTAGTTCGTCTTTGAGGGGCGAAGTATCAAAACCCTTCGGTACTTATATCGTGATGGCCTTTTTGTTTCTGGCCTCCATTCGCAGAGTACGTGATGTGGATATGAAGCGTGACTTTGCCTTCGTGGTACACATTTTCTTATTCTTTTACTTTTCTCCTATTGTTTTTGGATATATATAGTCCCTTTCTATCGAGGTGTTTGGTATGCACATTGAGCTTTCTTCTTTTTAATTCATCCATGATCATAGGAATTTAGTGATCCTCGAGATGCTGATGAGGCAAGATACAAATTAGATGGTCGGGATGTTGATGGAAGTCGTATTACAGTGGAATTTGCCAGGGGGGTAAGTTTTGTGGAATACTTGAGTTGTGTATATCTTGTTTTGTTGGAGTTTATAGTTAAATTTACCCTCATGAGACAATTCCTATTGAAGGGAAAAAAAAAACTGATGATGTATATAGTTTTGTTGTAAATAGAATTCTTGTGTGTTGGTTTGTTGTTTCCAACAAAATTATATTGTAATAATTGGTTATAAATCTCTGTTAGCTATCAAGTTCATTTGCTTCTCTCTCTCTCTCTCGTGCACATATCTTGTGTTAACTGGCAATTCTAATTTGACTATTATATAAGTTGTGCTTTTTCTTCAATGGTCCTCTTGCTTTATCTGCCAGGTGAAGTATTTATGATATTGGAACCTGTAAACCACATCTGTAAGTGTCTACCTCCCTGGTAAAGGGGACAAGGGTTTAGACTCTCAAAACAAAGTTTCACAAGAGAGGCATCTTTGTTCGTATTAAATATTGAATGGATGGGGCAAACATGAGAATTATGTGTCTGCCGTTAGCTCTATTTGTGTCTTTAAGTTTTCTGTTCTGGAAATTTGACGTTTTTCGGAGATTTCTGTATTGTTCATTTTTAGTTTAATCAATGATATAATGATTGTTTTTGCTTAATCCCATTAATACTTTACTTATCGGAAAAATAAAGTAAAAATAATTTGTATTCATTTTATTGATTTCCCCATGTTACTTAATTTTATTGAGATACCATCCATAAAGAGTTTTCATAATAAACTTTTTGATAGGGTTAATGCTTTTAGTTTTACAAGTATGGTATCATTATTTCCAAAAGCCTTTTCAATAGTTTCACAAGGCCCTCATACAGTGTGTACTTACTATTCAACATATTCATGTGAGGAGACATTGTGGAACTATGAAGGCTTTGTGCAAATAACAATCAACTTAAAATAGAGGTTTTATGCTAAATGAGTTCTAACTTGCAATGCAGCGACCACGTGGTCCAGGTGGGTCTCGGGAATTTCTTGGTAGGGGTCCTGCTCCTGGTTCGGGACGATGCTTCAATTGTGGGATTGAAGGTCACTGGGCACGTGACTGCAAGGCTGGGGACTGGAAGAACAAATGTTATCGCTGTGGAGATCGAGGCCATATAGAAAAGAATTGTCAGAACAGTCCCAAGAAATTGAAGTATGTGCTTCTCTAATCTTTTTGGTCCAGATTCCTTTTTCAGCATTTTTTCTAACAGAAATACTTTTTGGTACAGACGTGCGCGAAGCTACTCTCGAACACCATCTCCTCGCCGTGGCAGAAGTCGGAGCCCTAGTTACAGCAGGAGTCGTAGCTACAGGTTGTTATAACTTTCTCCCTTGTTGTTTTTTTCATTCATATAGGAGTATAGGATCGTAGGAATATTTGCTTAGTTTATTATAAATAAAATGAGGTTCCATGTAAATTCTCGACATTTTTTCTTTTCCTAATATTTGCTATATGTCTGCAGCCGTTCTAGATCACCCCCAAAGAAGGAGCGTAGCATTGAGCGCTCGGATAGAAGATCAAGGAGGTCTTCACCACCACCAAGCAAAGGGAGGAAGCGCAGCCCATCACCTGATGAGAGAAGCCCAAGCCCACAAGACAGAGGTACCTCTTCCCCAGCTAGGAATGGCAAAAAGGCCAATGGTTCAGGGCGGCCCAAGGCAAGGAGCAGGAGCAGGAGCAGGAGCAGGAGCCCTGTTGATGATAGAAGCCCTCCTGAAGAAAATGGCAACAGCCGCAGCGCAAGTCCTATACCTGGGGACGATAGGAGCCCTGTTGATTCTCCAAGAGGCAGTGAATCAGGTTGAAGTTGTAATGGTCTCTGGCAATCTGTGTGTGCAAGAAAATACTGTCAACTCTATAATTTGTTTTAAGTTCCAAACACAGTGGGGACGATAGGAGCCCCGTTGGTTCTCCAAGAGGCAGTGAATCAGGTTAAAGTTGTAATGGTCTCTGGCAATCTGTGTTCGCAAGAAAATACTGTCAACTCTATAATTTGTTTTAAGTTCCAAACACAGTGGGGACGATAGGGAGCCCCGTTGGTTCTCCAAGAGGCAGTGAATCAGGTTAAAGTTGTAATGGTCTCTGGCAATCTCTGTGTGCAAGAAAATACTGTCAACTTTATAATTTGTTTTAAGTTCCAAACACAGTGAACCGTTGCTACTGTTTTGACGAGGTTTTCGGATCTTTTCCTAATTGAGATGTTCCAAATGTGCTTTCTATAAATAGCTTTCCTTTCTGCTTTGCATGGATCCTGATAAAAATGTAGATGGTACACTATTTTTATTTTTTATTTTTAAATCTAAAATGTTGACATTTAATGGAGCCATGTCATCTTTGATTTCAGCGCATGGTTTGTTGTTGGTTTATTTTAGTTTCAAATTTTGGTAAGCAACCCTTCTTGAAGAAAATAGGTTACCTGTACTAGATAAGTAAGATGTGTTCATCTAAATAATAATTTGCATTTTCTCGATGGTCTTGAAGTAGACGTTATTGCTTACTGGTGCCTGCCCTTTTGATTTATGCTGTTTTCATTTCATCCCTTCAATTTTTAATATTACAACAACTGAGTTCAAAAATGATCAAATAGACTTTTCGCCCTCTCATACCCTTCTGGCCTGGAAAAGCACCAAGTCTATAGTATATTGTTTTAAGGCTATCAAAATCCCTAGAAAAATGAAAGCATGTGCTTTTCTTGTTTTCTATTTTAAAAATGTGTTTTTATTATAAGAAATACAAAAAAAAATTCCAAAATTTATGTATAGTTAAACTAAATATTTTCTGTTCAGAAAACATTTGAAAACACTTATCTAAAACACCACAAAACCAATTTAGAAAGTGTTTGGAAGCATACCAAGTAAATTTAACAACAGAAATTTCGAGTAAAATCTTAAGATCAGCTAAACTTAATAGTTTTCAAACTGTGTTCACAAAATAATTAAAAACTTCTTTCATAAAGTATATTTAAAGTTGCTCCTATTTAATAAACACCTTAACTTTTATATGAACACTTTCTCCAATAGCTCTACAACGCAAGACCTATTAGCTACAGGCACACAGAAAGCAGCTATTTCTGATTTTCTTGATACTCCTTCAGTCCGCAATAAGCGAAATGGGACGGGAGAAAGTGATCATGAAGGGTAAAATTGAGAGAAATTTTCTTAGTAAACGTTCATTTTGTAATTATGAGAACTAAAATGAGACAGGGAGCATTACAGATTCAGTTTATTCTGAGCATACAAATCACAGCAACAATACCATGATCCACAAGTCTGAACAAGACAGTGGCCCTAATCATGCTTCTACAATTGAAGTTAATTGTGGTCGAATCTAGTAGTACAATGAGACGCAGGGAGTATTGAAGATACTACTACAGATTCAGTTTCTTCCGAGCATACGAATCACAGCAACAATACCATGATGCATGAGACTGAACAAGACAGTGGCTCTAATCATGCTTCTACTAATGAAGTTAATTGTAGTTGAACCTACTACTACAATGAGATGGAGGGAGTATTACAGATTCAGTTTCTTCCAAGCATACAAATAACAGCAACAATAGAATGATGCACGAGCCTGAACAAGACAGTGGCCCTAATCATGCTTCTACTATTGAAGCTAATTGTGGTCAAATCTACTACTACATTGCTTCACCATATTTTACAAAATAAAACGTAACAAATCTGAGGTTTTCAGTTTCATTGAGTTTAACAAGCTAGTAATAATTACAGATTTCATAAAATAGAGTGCTTTCCATTTATACATGCAGGGATTTCTCTACCCTATAACAAAGTTGTGCTTAAGAGGAACAAGGACACCCAAAGAACATCGGAATTTCAATCCTATGTATATATATCACCTTACGAAACATAAGCCTTGGCCACATCAGAATAGCTGCAGACTAAACCAGTCCTCGGGCAAGTAATTTTGCCGTTGTTCTTCCTCGCCATTTCTTCAACAGCCTGAAATTGCAGCAGAGAATTTATAATTATTCTGGCACAAAAAAAAAGTACAGCCTAAAAGCCCAGGAAAAATCTGAACCTTAGTGCTGTAAACGTAGCCATTAGGTAACACTAGAGGGGGGTTCTCTGTGTCCATTAGCTCTTTGGTGATATAGCAGACAAGTTTGGAATGATGCTGCTTTGAGAATGGTAATGGTGATGCTAATTTCCGGAAGCTTTCTTGTGACAGAGGATCCTCTGTAGGACAATCATTTTCATAACAGAATCTAAAAAAGGTTAAGATAAACCACATACACGGATAATGTAGCAACAAACCTCAGAGAAATAACAGAACAGATAATAAATTAATAAAGGATACGGCGTTTTCAAAGCTGACAAGCCTGCTTGCAAATAAATATTCAGCAAAGGCTCAAGGGTCATGCCATATATCTTACAGAACTCTTGCTTGAATTGGTCCATTAGGTAATCCCATTGTTCTGCTTCAAATAAAACCTGCAATGATATGGCCATAAACAAAATTAAACAGATTATAAATGTACATGATCAACCTGTAAAATTAATTCCCACTAAAAACACGAGTCTTCAAGAGTCATTTGTGTAAGTAGAACAATTTCCTTTTATTACAAACTCCATATCCATATTGCAATAATGCAAGCACAGCTTTATTATTTTTTGGATAATATAAATACTAATGTATTATAATCTCAACAGCAGGCAACAATGACCAAACTTACTCTGAAACTTTCTTGTGGTTTGGTATAATGATATGAATGAAGCAACAACTTGTCAACTACAAGAAAATAATATGCCTTGTTCACTGGAAAAGGAGAGATATAGACAGTTTAATAAATAAATTGACACGGGTGTATCTTTGTGGACCAAGTTTTCAAACTAAAATTCACTAAATACCGAGATTTCCACATATTATAGTAGAAATTGTAGTACGAAAAAAAAGAATTTTTCTTGAACCCATTCCCAAAAGCAATCCTCCTACCCAGAATCCTCAACCACTACTGCAATAACATTTAATAGCCATTTTGAACTATGTAAACATTTCTACCTTCACCGATGACTGCGATTACCACTCTGATAAATGATAATCAAACATCATCGTTAACCCCTTTTTCATGGCCAAACTAAAATTTTTTGAAAGCTTTTGAACCTTTGGAAGAGAAAAAAAGACCTATGTGCATGCGTATTCTGCTAGACGATGCATGTGTGCGTGTGCGTGCGTGTGTGTGAGAGAGTGAGAGAGGGAGAGACTATAGACTATTCTCATTTATCTTATTTTAAGAAACAAGATAAACAGGTCATATGTGTACCAACACATATTGTTCCTCATAATCACAATAAATTTCTCATTCATTTGCAGTAATGAGCAAAACAAATTTGAGTTGAAGATAGATCTTATTCATTCACCCTGTATTTTGCACATTCAGTACTACTCTTAAAAGCCAGTGTGGCCACGACCCGCTGCAGTTCTTGCAGATGTGTAGCTCCCCATGGTGCCAGATATTTCCGAGCATAAGTAATAGCCCGCGTGTTGTTTCCAGATCTAACAAACTCTATGAACTCTTGAAGTCTTAACTGAAACTCGAACTTGCTCTGTCGTCAAAAAATCATTCAGCATTACACAAGTCTTTAGTAGTTATCAAACTACATATTTCCATAAAAGAAGATTACCTATAAATTACAGAAATAAATCAAAAGTAAAATAAAACAGCTTAAAGTTCTGTATAAACTACCGATTTGAAAGTTTGGGATAAAGGCGTAGTTGAGTAGAGTACATTAATATTTGCCTTTAGATGGGTTTAAATGGTAATATAAAAGTAACAGAAAACATGGTAGATTTACCTTTGCTATATCATGTAAATTAGTTTGCAACTTTCACTTAGAAAGGTCAATGGACCACTTCATTCTATATCTCTAGGATAAGGAGGTAACCACATAGAAACACCCTAGTTGAATTCTTGTTTATTAACCTCTGCTGCATAGAGTTTAAGGAGAGGTCATATCTAATTAAATTAATCCTTCTCATATATATATATATATGCACTATTACAGTCGAGTTGTAGTAGCAGATTATTTCTTAAAACTATTACGACCATGTCTTTATTGTGCATTATAAGGTTCCAACATCCCGACCAATGCTTAATATGCATAGTATTGTTACTAGCTAGCGGCAATTTTATTTTGATAAGTTGCTGGCTACTAGCATTATGACAAAACAAATTGTGGAGGCTATACTCAATTTCCATGTGATTAGATCATGATGAAGATATGCAGGTGGGTTGGTTACTTGAACCCCTATGCATTACTAGGGTCTAGCATGTTCTTCTGAACAATCTCTCTTTTTAAAGGTTAAGGTCAGCTCAACCACGACAATCTGGAACTTCACTCAACTCTCTGCAAGTTGAAGTTCTCCAAATATAATTAGATTGGTTCTATCAGAATAGTCCACCGCCTAAACCTCTTTCCATTTGAATTGTCACAACGTAGTCTCATCAAACTCCTGAAAGCATTTTATAGGAGCTGGCTCCCCTCCATTACACCTTCCCACCAAATGCCCCCAATGCACTCTTGGATTATTGACATGTGGCACGTTGAGTTTTATCTGGTCAGATCTTGCAGATTCATTTACAAATCTTAGCTGATAACTAACCCTGGTTAATTATCAAATTTAATCATCCGTTTCCTTTCTACCTCAGTTTATACATTACAGTTTTGTTCTTTCACCTGCAACCTATCATTTACACATAAATCTGAAGCACAAAGCATGGGACATCGGAATTTCTATTTGATTTGTGGATATTTAAAACCAAATACAAAATAACTATTTACAATCCCTCATTATCATCAACTCCTCAAACCAATTATATACCCTCAAATACATGCACACACATACACACAACGACACATCCCAAACACACGCAGGCATAGGTATACATGTGATCTAACGCAGAATCACTTAGTCAACATAATATTAGATATGATTCTTTCTTTGAATGGAATTTTTGGTTTGGGATTTTCAATCTTCCTGACAATAGGCCAATATTGTAAGGGTTAAGTACACTTTTGGTCACTGAACTTTAACCCAATTTACAAATTCATCACTGTACTAAAAACAATTACAGTCAACTCACTCAACCATAATTTTTTTACATAAAGCGTAAAAACCGTCAAATTCATTAACTCACTTAACGGAAATCCTAAGTGGCATAATTAATACGCTAAAAATGCCACGTGGTAATAACAGGTATGAGAATAAAATTGATACTACTGTAAAACTTTTTCATTCAAATCAAATTTAAATATTTACAATAAACTAAACTAAAGCAATAACTCTTAAAAGAAAAACTAAAATAAGAATGTGCCAGACCGTCATTCAGGCAAAAGAAGCGACAGAGCTGAGTTCTTCTTTTGGTAATAATAGATTTCCGAATACTGATTCAGTAGATTTGAATCTCTTTTCTCAAATTTGAGTAACTGTGCTTTCTTGGTGGGCTTACACACTTGAACAAGCACTTGAGGAGACTTTGTATCAGTACGGAGAGATCATCAATTTGAAGATCCATGAGATACACAGATTCGTCATTTTCAAGATTGAGGAGGCGATGAACACCGCCATCAAAGGCTTGAACAACCATAATAAGAGCAACATCACTCTTAATGGCGTTCCATACCGTTGAAGCGGAGGTGGAATCGGTGGAATTTGGGAAGGTGGAGATAGATTCGCAGGTGCCGGAGGATATGGTGGAAGTCGCCGTGAGTCGTTATGGAGGTGGTGGTCGGCTATTCCAGCTGTGACCGAGATGAGGGCTGTTAATTCCCCTATTTAGTTTGTTAATTAATTTATTTATTTTTGCTAAAAAAGATTGTAAAATTTTTGTTCATTATTATTTTTTTTTTGGGTAGTATTAAGAAATTGTAGAGAAATTTTGTACCAATAGTCATTTGTTATTAAAGTTATTTACTTTATTTATTTTTAATTTTTATATAATGATAGTTTGTTTTTATTTTTTAACATATTTTTGTTTTTTATTTCTTTTATTGTTTCTTTTTGTTTCCATTTGGTATGGCCATAAAAGCTAGAGTTTCACATCAGCTTTCTCTCACCTAGATGGTCTTACGTGGCGTGTCCAGTTGGCTTAGTCCGTTAAAAGTCAAACATTTTAACAGAAAATGTAACAGAATGTAAATAAAATAAAGTGCAGTGAGTTAATCGTAAATTTTTTTAGTATAGTGATGAATTTGTAAATTGGGTTAAAGTTCAGCGATCAAAAGTATACTTACCCCCATATTGTAATTGAAACTTAGTGAGTTCTTATATGGATCAATCACATATTCACATGTTCATAGAACAGTAAGGC
>JAUMHB010096677.1:0-10596 GCA_032359685.1 Pittosporum tobira
TATATTAATTTTCTTAAAATTGTGCTATTTTTTAAAGGAGAGAGTGTGTATAATTTTTCAAATGAAATGACAAATTCATATTAGACTTGCAATTTTAGAAATTTAGAAGTCGAAAGATGGTAGAAATGCCTTGATTGTTGGCGGACTGTAAAATATATAGCAAGTTATTTAGGGTGACTATGACCCCGTTTGTTACAGTTTGTTGATACAAAATATAACTTATTTTAATAAAATAAATTGTTTTAGAGTATTTAGTATAAATTATTCGTAATTCATAAGCTGTCAGTAGTAAATAATATATTAAGAGTCCAAATTTTCTGTCCAAATCGATCCAACGGTTCTATTGTATATAAAATTTATAGTTAATAAATTTAAATGCAATACAACCATTAGATTGAATTTGGGATAACAGATGAGACAACTTATGGGATAACAAATTTGGACTCAATACATTAATGCACAGAAAATAAATTAATGATGTAGATACTTTTTTTTCCATCTTATTATGAGTTATTAATTTATTTGATAATCTTTATTATAACTACATTATATCCACTAAAAATGACAAATGACCAAATTTGTACTTATGTTATTTTTAATATTATTTTTTCTCGTCAATAAATTGTTTTAAAAAAAATTGTCAAATACATATGTAAGCTTATTAACTAAGATAACTTAAATTAACATATGAAATAAATTATAAGTTACTTACAAAAAACTTCAACAAATTGGGCCTATAGTACTCACTCTGTCTCTCAATTTTAGCAACATTTTTGTTTTCCAAGTCAATTTTTAACCCGTTCTATTTTAGGAAAGTATAATGAAACAAATTGTCTAACCTATTCTTACTTTATTAAATATATTCAACAATGTCAACCATTGCTTCAACATCATAACTTACCACTTCAACTACTATTACACTATTTAAAAGTATAATACCAATATTACGTTTATAAGCGACACATTATGCAACAACTTACCATTATTTGACTTTGAGTTACTTTTGTAGAAAAGTCGCTTAGGTGTTACATTGACCCCCGGATTGTTGGAAAGGCCTTTTTTTTCTGTTATATTTTTTAATTAATTTTAATAGTTGGCCGCTTATAAACTTCTGAAATACAATACATATACATACATACACACTTTTATATCAAATAAAACTATTGACATTTCAAGTATTAAATAATGCTACAAAGGTTTAAATATCTGATCTCTTAGTTAGAGGAAGAGGTAACTAATTGGGTTATAACTCTTTGGGTGTTTGTTAGGGAGGCTGTAAGTGAAAAAGAAAAAAAGAAAAAAGGGGGACATTCTACGTAGTTAAATATTTTATGATTGTGTTAATATACATATACTCCCCCATCCCAATATTATTATTATTGCAATAATTAATTTTTTATGATTTTTGAGAAATATATTTGGTAGAGAATGAATTGTCTACTCTTATAGTATTTTAGTTTTAGAAAATAGAGTAATGGTTGAAGTGGTGAATTATAATGTTAGTATTATATTTTTATTGGAGTAGTAGTTGAAGTAGTGCATCATAATTTTGCAGTGGTGGTTAAAGTTTTAAGTCATATCTAAATAAACTAAGGCTTAATTAGACTATTTATATCATTAAATTTAAAAAAAAATAAAGTTCTATAATAATATTGGAATATTCACATAAGAAAAGTGTTGTACTAAGTACGGACGGAAGGAGTAGGGTTTAAGATTAAATATTCGAGTTTCTTTAGCTTACTAACATTTTAAATTTTCATCAGGGATTGATTCGACGATTCAAGATAGCTAGCAAGACTGTTGACGAAATTTTGGAGATTATCATCGATGAGCATGAACATGATTATACTAGTACTGAGCATAAAAGGTTGGATATGGATTTTGTTGATGTGCTTTTATCTTTGAAAAACAGTTGTACAAATACCCATGATCAATTATCCAACACAATCGATAGACGAAATATGAAAGCAATCCTGCTAGAAATGATATTTGGGGCAATTGATACCTCACAGACTGCAATTGAATGGATCATGTCCGAACTCGTAAGGCACCCAAGGGTGATGAAACGACTTCAAGAAGAAGTTAAGACCGTGATAAGGGATAATCAAATGGTGGAAGAATTCTATCTGCCCAAGTTAGAATACTTAGACATGGTGGTTAAAGAAAGTTTAAGGCTATATCCGGTTGCACCACTATTGGTTCCTCATGAGTCTATGGAGGACATTGTGGTCGATGGCTATTACATACCAAAAAAGTCGCACATTATATTCAACAGTTGGGCATTAGGGCACGATCCTAATTTGTGGTCTCAAAATGTTGAAGAATTCCTCCCGGAGAGGTTCATTGGAAGAAATATGGATTTTCGTGGACACAATTTTCAGTTTATACCATTTGGTTCAGGCCGAAGAGGGTGTCCAGGGGTGCATTTAGGGTTAATTAACATTAAATTGGTGGTTGCACAGATGGTACATTACTTCGACTGGGAGTTACCTAACGGCATGTCAGCTGCTGAGTTGGATATGGATGAAAAATTTGGCCTAACAATGCCGAGAGTAAATCACCTGCTTGCGGTACCTACACTACGCCTATGAGAGAAGTTGGTTCTTGCTTAAACGATGATGCATGATTGTAAAGGTAAATAAACTGTGTAATAGGAATGAGTTTTATTTCGAGTGGTATCTTTTAATGCTAAGACTAGGGAATCCTATATGAGATTTAATGGAAATCATTATCTTGTTGACTATATTTCGAATATATTTCCCTTGTGTGACATACTCTTTGTGAGATAAAAGTCAGATTTTATGTCATATCATCCACCTTTGATAAAATAATCAATCAAAATAAAATAAAATAAATTTTGCACGCAAATTTGTATTTAATTGTATGGTTCGGGTACATTAACATTTTACCCTTTTGCAACTTGTTTGTTTGAGAGTAGCTGCATGCAATGATGTTGGCAGTAAGTAATGTTGTATTGCTGAGTAGTATAGAACTCTGTAAAACTTCTGTCCCATGAATCATTTCCGTCTAGCAAAGTTTTCGATTTTGCGAAAACTAACCGAATTGGAGAAGTATAATCTGTGGAAGAGATTGTTCCAAATCATTCTCTTCCTTCTAATCACCTCTTTATGGTTGGGGCTTCAAGGTGCATTAATGATATGGTCGTCAATTGGATTATGAACTGTCTCTGAAAAAATTAACTGTATAATTTTTGTTATATTGCGAGCTACCTTAAGGCACCCACCTGGATTTTTGAGGAGTTAGTGTGTATATGTACATACTGTCGGAATACATATACATAATATGGAATAAATGTTCATTTGGTGTAAAGGAGAATCCTTAAATTATAAGCACGAGTTCACAAGTTTAAATCTTCTTAATGGTATAGTCATATTTTTATTAGGAGTTCACAAGTTTAAATTATAAGAACTCTGTAAAAGAATGAGTCTTGACACAAAATGAAGAGTCATGCCTCATTTGTTTTTGGACGGAGAGAGTATTATTTTAATAATATTTATTAATTAATATTTTAAAATTTTCATAAATGCTTACTCTCGTAAAATTCATGGCTCCACCACTCGTTGTTACCTTTACTTTTAATATCATACGAGACTTTTCCCTAAGTAGGCAGGATGAGAATATATACCATGTATAATTATCCAGAAAATATCAAAGTAATTCAAGATTTCATTGTTAGTTTTAAGACTCAAAGACTCAATTCAAAAAAATCTGTTCAAACTCTTTTGAAGTTATAATGAAAGAAAATCTTTCAACCAATTCCTTCATTCTAGTTTCACAAATCTAGGCATTCATCATCATACATCATGTACTAACATTCCTCTGAAAAATTTGAAGGAAAGTGATCAGTACTTATTTTATCTATATTTTATTGTGATAATTCTCTTGATTTACTATGAAAATGCATGAATTGGATTTACATATCCTTGTTTGGACTAACATATCATCAATCCAAGGAATTATATTGTGTCTCTGATTATTGGGCTTGTATTGCAGAGAATTGGGCTTGAAAAGACTTATTTCAGAGAAAAATCAAGTTTGACCTAATTCAGGATGGACAAGGATTGCCAAAACTGAAGCAGGAAGCAAAAACCAAAATCCAGGGAACCTTACGGCCAAGCTTACAGCCGTAAGCTTGACCGTAAGGATGGTATACGACCGTATGGTGGGTTGTAAGTTGGCCTGTGAGGTTTTATGCCATTTTGTTGACTTTTCCGAAAATTTTTGACTTATGCGATTTTGGGCTTTTATAAGGTTTTTGACATAGACTGAAAGACGATAAACCTAATTTGAGTCAACTTGTGATTAGTTCCATGATTGAAAGTTATATAAACTCCCTCCTAGCTCAGATTTCCAGACCTCTATTGGTGCAAAATAACAATCTAGAAGGGAGTTGAATAGATTGTTAACTCTTTTATGGTTTCGAAGAATTTCTCAATGAACAGTTTATATGATCAATTGATTTAAGATGAGAAAATAAAGCATGCAATAAATAAGACAAAGAACAAAATTACCAAGCATGCATAACACAACGATTTAGCCTGGTTCGGAGTCAGTCTCCTATGTCCAGTCCCCAAGCCCTCTCTCCGGACTTGAGATTCCTAAGAATCCACTATTCTTAATAATCTCCTTCTCGGTGGAGAAACCTTTAACAAATTGTAATTCAAACCTTTGTGATTCTTTCTTGGACAAGAGATTACATTCTCCTCCTCAAGGATTCAAAGACCTAATTCCCAGAATCTTTGCAATCCTCTCTTTGACACGAGACTACCTTCTCTTCCTCAAGAATCCAAACAATTCAACGTTATAATACTTTTTCTTTGATTATAGAGGTTGAATGATGAAAAAGAGTGCTTCTGTGGTAAGCAAAATACATCAATAGAAATGTGTGTTCGCTTCGTAGATTGAATAGATACAAACTTTTGATAATATTGATCTAAAATATTTGGAAAGATCTCTCAAAATGGATCTATGAAAATGATATATATGGAGAGAAGAAATATATAGAGAGAAAAAGTAATATTGGCTCTTGAAAAGTATCTCTCTTTGATTCGTTGATTCATTTAGAAATGAGAAGAGAATGGGTTTATATAGGTTGAAGAAAATATTTTTAACGGCTATAAAATCTTTTAATAATGGCCATAAAATCTTTCAGTAACGACCATAAAATCTTTTTATAACGACCATAAAATATTTCAATAACGGCCATAAAATCTTTTCATAACGACCATAAAAATTTTTATAACGACCATAAAATCTTTGAATAATAGCCATAAAATCTTTGTATAACCACCATAAAATATTTCAATAAAAATATAATATATTTCAAGATACAATATTATTTTTCTGAAAGATAAAAATATATTTCAAAGAAAAATATTTTTAATGTAATAAAAATATTTTTCTAAATGAATAAAAATATTATTTCAAGCTTGCATCTTTTGGACCATAGAAAAAACACTTACATGAAAATTCCTATGAGAGGGACTAGTCCTAATTCTAGTCTTCAATCTCCAAACTTTTCCAAATTCTTGAATCATCCTTTGAAAATAAAATCTTGTTTTTCCGTAATTGCATGTTTGTTGAATTTCTTGTATTATTGAATTGTTTGTGATCATGTGTTGTTCTTCATACATATTGCGTCATATATATATTTTCTGAGACGTCTCGCAAATGTATTAGTCCATGCATGTTTGTCATTATCAAAACCAAGATTGACATTAGGATGTCCCAACAATCTCCCCCTTTTTGATGATGACAAACCCATAAAAGATAAATCAATTTATAGTGCTATTACTTGGAGTAGCAAGAAGAAGAACTGCGTTGCTTTATCTATGATGGAGTCAGAGTTCATTGCATGTACATCGGCAGTACAAGAAGCTATGTGGCTCAGGAGATTCTTTGAGGATCTCAATGTTGTTCTTGATGCTGGAGATCCTGTAATAGTTTATTGTGATAGTACTTCAACTCTTGATTACATTAGAGATCCTTAGTATCATGGCAAGACGAAACATATTGATTTGAGGACGAGCTTTATTCGAGAGAATGTAACAAATAATCAAGTAATACTAAAGCACATGCCTACTAATCATATGATAGTAAATCCCCTAACAAAGCCGATTCCTAAAGACGCTTTCGTTAGGCATACTCAGTCTTGGGGACTTCGTAGGATTTGATCTACTTTTACCATTTAGTGTATCACTTATTATCGTTTTATTTGTATTTTGAATATTTTGTTGAGTTATTTTATCATTAATGCAATGACTTTATTCCCACATTGTCTTTATAGTGCATATGATAAATTGAGTTCACATAGTTATTATCATTGATTACATATTATAGATGTAATATATTATACTATATGTTTAAAAGGTTGATTGGGTCACTCACATCAGCAATCACATCTGGCTCTTTGAATAGTGAACAAAGTTGAGACATTTCATTTATTGGCACATTGGAAGCGAGCTATTGATACTTACATAACGATCAATTGGCGCTTAGTAGTGAGCAAAAATGATATATTTTTTGTCGCCTTGGTAGGACCAAGATGAGGTTAAATATGTTTAATCGAATATGGTATATCCCACTATCCATATTAGCCAATTCATTTAGCCGGATGTGAAATTTCATAGTTGGCGCTTCAGAAAGTGAATAATATGAGAATTTAAGTTAGGCACTCGAGGAGTGACTGAACTAAGATCCGCACGACATGACAATTGAATTTATATTCACATTGGTGAAATTGTCAGTCATGACATGTTAATTGGACATGGAATTTCAAAATTAGCGCTTTCCGAGAAAAAAAAATTGAAAGATCCAAGTTAGACACTTTTGGAAGTGACTATTCTGGGTTCACACAATAATACTATGTAATAGTTTGTTGTGAAAGAGTTACATGTGCTTAGCGATCACTTTTAAGAGGTGAGAGAATGAATCCATGCTTCTTCACCTTGTGAGTCTTTTAAAAAAAGATAATTACTATTTAATCATGTCTTTAATATAGTGCACTTTGTGATCTTTGACTATGTTACAAAGATGTGGATTAATGTTGCTATTTTGGTTTCGTTTTCTAAAGTCAGAATAGATAAGACTCCAAGGGGCGATTTTGGGAAAGTAATCGATTCATGTCCAAGTAACATTAGGGCAAAGGGAAGACAACTTATTTTCCACCACACTCTACACTTATTGTCGACAACTATAGCGCTTATGAAAGCGACATAGTAATAAGTGAGAAGTGAAATGGATAGGCCTAAAAAGGAGTTAAGAACGACTCTATAAAGGATTAGAGATTCTTAACCATGTGAAAAATAAAGTTGGTTTGGGGTACTTTGAGTTTATTGGGTTATACTCTCCACGCAAACCTTAGCTAGTTTGGCATGAAAGCTCCCTTTTTGCATTATTTTTTCAAAAAGGTAGATGTCTCTATTTTGGCCCTAATGGGTTTGATTAGAGCTCCCGAATTGCAGGTAAGCTCAGCGGTCGCACAATCCAGTAGCTATATATTTTTAGTTTCTATGATTTTGAGTGGAGTAAACACATGTGCTGATAACGTCATCCCCGCCATGGGCAAGTGGGAAATGTTGGTAATTGGATCAGATATCCAACTAGTGCGCCCATGGAGTGGTCAACTCGGTGATAAGTAATATGGATGATGTCTAGATACATTGAACCTAATAGGATTTATGAGCTATAAATCCATATGTTAAAGTGCATGGGAGTTACATATCTATGTCATTATGATGAATTTGAATTTGCTCAAATAATAATGGTCCTTAATAGATGCACATGTGGGAGTTACAAGTAAAAGGATGGTCATCTTACTTGTAAAAGACATACCAAAAGGAGATTACTCTTACATACATAGAAAGCTAAGAATTGAAGCTTTTACGAATTATGAAATTCGTGGGTGTGTTCATTTTGTAACACATTCCACCGCTGGGTTCGTGAAGTTGCTGAGATCGTAGAGTACATGTTCTAGCCGATTTCGGATTTAGACAAAAACAAGATACACGCTACAATGGTAACTATAATTTTATTTATGTAATTTTTTCCTTGTATATAAGCATGCCTACTATTCTTACAATTATTAGTTTGTAGTTTAGTTAATCAATTTTTTTCATCTAATTTATAATTCACCTGATTTAATACTAAGGAATATAAAGAAGTAATATAGTCTCTGTGGGATCAACCTATATTTATCAAAGTCTACAATTAAATACTGTGCACTTGCAGTATTTTTAACACATCACACAACTACCACGAACTTTTACTAGAGCACTTGGTGTTTAGAGCCCAAATTGAGAGTCCTAGATTGTCTAATGAAAGCCCTGGGTGTGAGAGAAACTATATGGAATACCTCAAAGGTTTAGGTTGTGCATTACTTTAAATAGGGAGATAATACACAACTAGAAAGAAAGAAATCTTGCATGAAATATGAACGTAATTAAGGAGAGAATATCTATAATATAAACATATATAATTTACTTAATTACAATTTCATAATTTCAGTGATAAGCATGATCTTCGGGATTTAATCTCCATAAAAATAGGACACATTTTCTAGTAGGTTGTGATATCCCATATAACCAGTGATGAGAGTATGATCTTGGGGATTAATCTCCTTAGAAATATACAAGTCACATTTTACAGCTTTTGACTTAATGTAATTGGTTATTTTCACTCCTCCTCAAGCAAAATGGTATGCAGTGAAGATTGAGCTTAGATGTTAATTGATGAAACCAATCGCGGGGTAAGCCTTTAGAAAAAAATTCGTGCTAGTTGATGCTCCGTAGAAACAAACAATTAAAATTTTCAAAACCATCAAGCACATGAACAAAATATTATCCAAAAAAAATATTTTTCGTAACAGAGTAACCTACCCAAAAACAACCAAAATTAAAAATTAAAAATTAAAAATTGAAAAAAAAAAAAAATTGGCCATTTTGGTAAGAGCAATGATAATTTTCCAATTTGATGCAAGAAAAGAAAAAAAATTGGCCAATTTTTTTTTTATTTTGAATTAAATTTAAAAATCATCACAGTTCTTATCCAAAAAAAAAAACCAAATTTTATTTTTAGTTTTTTGCATTAAATTGAAAAATCATCATAACTCTTACCAAAACAACCAATTTTTTTTTTTTTGGTTGTTTTTGGGTAGCTTACTCTATTATGTAAAAGGCTTTTTTGGGATCATATTTTTGTTTGTGTTTGATGATTTTGATGTTTTTAGTTGTTTGAGCTATGATGATTTTCTAATCTAATGCCAAAAAAAAAAATGGTTGTTTTAGGTTAAGGGCTATGATAATTTTCCAATTTAATGTAAAAAAAAATTACCCATTTTGGTAAAAGAGGTATGATGATTTTTCAATTTAAAGTCAAAAAATAATAATAACGGAATGAAAACAGAATTGGAGTAGAGTAATCAATTTGAAAATTTCTTTAGTTTGGTAACCATTTTGAAAATTGAATATGAGTGCAGTGATGAACAAATTATTTTTCCCATAGAAAATGTGGTCAAAATACATTGGTGATTATGTGCTTGTTTGATAAGAATGTTTAAAGATTATAAACTTAAATGTAATAAAAGTTTATATTTGATAGACTACATTTAAGTTTAAAAAATGAGTTTGTAATTTTATATTTAAATTTAACAAACATTTAAAATTAATTTTAAACTGAAAATTGTAATTTAATAAGTTCGAAACACTTTTATCAAACAAACTCAATATATAAAAAATAAAATAAACTCAATATATCTCATCTTTCACGTGTGTGTTTATCTCTCAAAAAATAGATAATTAATGCAAACGGGCAAACGAGCTACCAGTGTTCCACGTCGTAAAATTAATTTGGTATCATATACGTAAAATGATAAAAGATGGTGTGTAAGATCTTGTTTGATAAATATTTCATCCGTCTCAATAAAATTGAAATAATTTAATTTTTATTAATTTTAAAAAATATGTTTAATTATAAAAAAAAATCTAAATTATTCTTGCAATATTATATTTTTAGATAGTTAAATAATAATTGAAATTGTGGACTATAATTTTATATTATAATTTTAGATAGTGAAATAATAATTGAAATGTTGAACCGTAATATTAGAGTAGTAGTGAATGAAGTTGTTAGTCATATTTAATAAAATAAGGATAACTTAGACAATTTGCGTCATTAAACTTTCTAAAAAAAGAATTGTTACAATTATATTGGAACGTTCAAAAAAATAAAAATGTTTCAATTATATTAGGACGGATGAAGAAATAAATTTCAATATCGCTGATATACCTCATTATCGTGTTAATATGCTATCACCTCACTCATAAAATTAAGAAAAAAAAATATGAAAAAGAAATTGTAGAAGTTTTTTCAACAAATCATAACAGGAAAGACATTTAATGAGTTAATTCTCTCTTATAATTTTCGTGAATGAATTAATACTAGTTCGAATGTCGAGCGTTACCCGAGTTAGACACAATTGTTTATTGATATATTATAAAATATTATTGTAATATTTTATGTAATTTTTTTAATATTTAATTAGTTCTAAGTTAAAATAGTTGATATTATGTATATATA
>JAUMHB010096689.1:0-10595 GCA_032359685.1 Pittosporum tobira
GCACGTGAGTGGGAGAAGGATCTTAAAACAATTATTAAATCTCACCTTAAACCAACATTGTAAGCTAGTATACTTAACTGATCAACATCATTCGTTGCAGGCTGCATTCTTCTACCTTGATAATATTTGGTATCTTTCTTCTTATTGTATCTTGTACATATATAGGCCAATACTTGATATGCCCTTTGTTGTCTAATTAAGCTATGACGTTTCCTGGGGTATGCCCCTTAGTCAGTGTAATTGTTCCTTTTCTTTATATATACTTTACTTGGTAAATTTCATTTTGCAATCCCTAATTACACTTAATGTTTCAATTTGCACTCTAATATTTTAAATGTATCAAATTATCCCGTGAAGTTTATATTTTGTGCGAATACACCCCCCCTCCTCAAAAAACAATGTCAAATTTTTCAATGTCATCTCACGTTTGTGCCTCACGTGGTGTGTAAGTAAGAGCATAATTGTTAAAAATATATTTTTAACTTCTTAAATCAAAATTTTATCTCTCAATTTTTAATAGGCCTGACTTTTGAAAGCTTCTGTGAGACCCCGAAAATTTAAAATAAGGATTTATGAAAATTTTATAGTTTTAATTACATGGAATGATATTTGTTTAGGGTGATTAACATTTCCTTGGAGGTTGGAGATGCATAAGCATCTGCAAGAATGATCCACACCTCCTTGGAGGGTTGTAGCATCAATGACAAGAGGAATTACTTCTTCCTCAAAAGATGAAATTAAGAGAGTCATGAGAAGTTGATCCTGCACTTTTTCCCTAGTCAAATGGCAATCTAGTTCTCTATACTTATATTGTGATTCATATGATAGGAGGTAAGATCAACGGCAGAGGAACTATCACAACAAACGACCATAAGTAAAGTGACAAAAACTTGCAACTGTCTGAGCAAAGTAGATAACCACATCAACTCACAACTAGTAGTAGCTAGAGCCCGATATTCAGCCCTAGCCGAGGACCTGGAAACAACAGGTTGTCTCTTAAATTGCCAGGAAATCAAAGATCCACCCAACAACAGGCAGAAACCAGTCCCTGATCTACTAGTTAACTAAGGACAAGCTCCCCAGTCAGATACCTAGCTTCTTAACCTTTGTGCACCAAATATGAGGAAGTCTAGGAGCTTGTATAAACTGACTTAACCTTGCTTCCTTCATATATTCAACCATTAATCAAGAAAAAAAGTTTTCATACAATTTCTCCTTTCAGTTATCCTCAACTCACAAGCTCAAGATTTAATAACAATTGTTTCCTTTCTAAAACATATTCACTTGCTTCAGGCCATTGCCGTCCTCCTTCCGAGTCTTGGATAAAAATAGTGTAACCAATACTTCATCTTTTGAAGAGAAAAGCAAATCACGCTCTAATCCCAGTTTCTTACATCCCCACTTGTTATATTATTTGAGTAATTGTGGTCTATATTTCAAGAGTTTTCAGTTGCTTTGTCCAAAGTACAACCATCATCTTTGCGAGTAGCTTATTGGTGCTTAATCCCAGGAAAGCAAAAAAGCATTAAGAAGGCTCTTGAATATTCACATCTCTATATTTAAAGACCCATTTGAAAGTTTAAAACTTTTATAAGTCACATTTGGAAGTTAATTTTGAAATATTATTATTGTTTTACTAAGACTTTTATGCTGGGCTCTGATTTCTTTTTGCCATGGAATCTTGGAATCTGACTATGAAGGCAAGTATTATTATAATAATTATTATTTTTTCTCTGAGGTGAGGTGTTGCCACCGAGTTTGGTTGCTGAATATGTGTGTGGTTGTTGTTGGGTTTGCAACTTCCTATCTGCCTAGTTAATTAATCTGTTAGTTTTGTGTTAATTGACCTTCATTAATATTGTTTAGACTGCAAGTAGTAGCCGAGTGTTGGGATTGCCCATTTATTTTTGAACCAACGTGAGCGGTGACTGGCGATAGAGGGTGGTGGGGATGGTTCTAGGCCGCCCTACATTATGAGAATTGAATCACAAGACTTAGGGTTCTAGGCTGCCCTACATTATGAGAACTGAATCACAAGACTTAGAAACTAGTGTATGGAACAAAACAAAACATTACAAAGATGGAAAATATAGTATACAATGAAATATGAGATGTGAAGGGTGATCTAGAACGAGAAGTAACCTGCAAGGAACCCCACACATCAGAATGGCTAAGAGTAAAAAGACTTGATACTGAGATTCTTATTACCTACAGGATAGACAAACCTTTTGCGCCAGCCAACTCATAGGTTATTAATTAGTTAATGTTGGACTGTTAGCTTGACAATTGAAGACAACTTATTGATAATATGTTTAATATTTCAACAATCTCTTGAGATTAGTCTGTGGATGGTATTATTTACTCATAATAAAAAGGTTGAAGAGACCTGTTAATAAATTAGTTTAAATTAAGAGGTTAACTATTTATCTTAAATTTTTAATTAGTGAAAATAAGAAAGGTTGAGAAAACTTATTGATAGAAATTTTTAAATTTGAAAATTTTATTTTATGTGAAAAGGAATTTGATATCCCTAATTACTTGTGAATATGATAGTTTACGAAAATTTTAATAATTCAATAATCCTATCTATCTTAAATATTCGATAGAAAATTTTCACTTGAGAATTTCGAGGAACGCAAAACATGATAGTTGCTCAGAATGATATGTTTAATTTTATAAAGATATTTTTGAAACATTTTGAGATAAAGAAAATGGGGTAAATTTCTAAATTTTTCAAGTTTTAAGATTTGTTAGTAAATATCGATAGATCCGATTGACGTGGAATTTGGTATTTTGGTGTGTGACTTTTATATCTGTGTATAGAAGTTATAAAAATGAAAAAAATGATAAAGTTCAGTTGAGATTTTGCAATTTTGTAAAGTTTTCTGTTAGGGCTCCATAAGAGCGAGACAATCTTTTCACATGAATTTCATTGCACATAGGATATCGTGAACATTCTAGTATACATTATACATTTAGTTAGACCCTTTTTTATGATATATAAGATCTTATTTGACTGATTTGTAGATTGTGTTGAGGATATTAAGTCTTAAAGAGCTATAAAGAGCCAAGTAATGTGTGATCGTGGTTAAGTTTTGGAAGTAGGCTTAATTAATAGAACAAGCGAGACGTCGAGACGGTATTGGAGATTTGTCTAGCCCGAGGCGAAAGGAATTTTGGAGTGAGTTGTTGAATTTAAATTTTATAATAAATATTGTTGTAACTTGTATCATGTTTTGCTCCGCTGCAATGTAATAAATACGTGGGAATAAGAAAATGTATTTTTGACGGCCAGTTCATTGGGTGTATGGAATCGGGGCGTCACAACTCCAATTTTGACTTTAACTATTTTAAAATATGTTTTGAATGATTTTGCCCTTATTTGCATAGTATATGAGAAGCACTTATTATGAGACGACATTAAAAAAAAAGAGGGTATGGACTATAAGGAGTGCATTGACTCATTTAAAATATTGGGGTGCAAATTAAAAATGGGAATAATTAGAGAGTGAAAAATAAAATATACTAAAAAAAGAGGGTACAAACTATAATATTTTTAAGGTTCAACCTTGTAAGTCTTCAACTCTTAGGATATATACTCTTCAAATTCTATACGGGAATGACGTTTTTCCTGCAATAATTCTTATAGGAAAAGGAGTTTCACCTGTAAGAATTCTTATAGGAAAAAGTGTACGTCTTATATTTAGTAATTAATTATATATAAATCATTATATATGATATAAATATGCAAACACTGAGTTGGTTTTGGTTTATTTACTAAGTTGACTAAGTGTTACTTATTTTAAATTTTTGACTCGGTTGAGTTGTCATCAAACTCGGTTGGTTTCTAATAAATTATATATTTAATTAGATTAGTCTCTTCAAATCAATTACAGTAGACAAACATTGAGTCTATTTTGGTTAAATTATTGAGTCGACTCAATTCCGAGTCGAGTTGGTTATAAATTTAATTCAAGTATTAATATATTTTATAAATCCACAAACACCGAGTGTATTGGTAAGAGCCAAACGATTTTTTTTTAGAGTTGACTCAGATATAGAGACACTATATATGTAGCTCAACCTGAGTTCTATTAGATGTTTTTTGGTAAATTATCAAAACTTATGTTTTAATCACCGGAAGCTGGAGAGCTGCATAACATAAATAATAATAAATATAATTTCATATACATTAGTTTGTGCGTATTTATATTTTTAAATAGACATGGATCAAAACAATATTGAATGTATTATAAACAAATACATTATCAAGGCAAGCATGAAGAACTAGCAAAAGAAAAAAATACAAATATATATATTAATATGAACAAAATTTTTAAAAAAATGCATCTAATCGAGATAATGCCTGACGTTTTACAAAAAAATAAAAAAATTTATTTATAATAGTATGTTAAAAAATTATATCTATTCCGGGCAACATCAGACGTTTAAGCTAGTATTAGAAAAAAGAAATATGTGGTGACTAGTGCTTATAGAAAGAGTCTTTGTTTAGATGTTAAACACCCAACAAAAAAAAAATACTAACATCCTAGAGAATTGATAGATAGGGCAATTATGTTTTTGGTGGGTTTGAAAATTTTTTTTTTTTTTTTTTTTTTTTATATTTATTATTCTGTGTGAAAAGTTTTATCATTGAGTTTATTATAGTAGGGTTGTTTGTGGATTAGGTCATCAAGAACCAAACTACTACAAAGTATTGTGTTATTTATTTCACTTATTTTATAATGTAATTTCGTAATCTTAATTCCGAAAAAGTGATATCGGAGCTAGGTTATCATATCCAAGTTTGCGGGGGTTAACCTATGCAAAAGTATGCCAATGATATTGGAAAATTTGGTTTTTCAATCTTTGATGGAAAGACAAATTTCAAGTTTTGTCAAATTAGAATTGAGAATATTATAAGGTCTTGATCTAGCTTTGGAAAGGAAAAAACCAGAAGAGATAAAAGATGCAGATTAGAAGTCAAATTGCAAGATGGCAATAAGCATAATACGTTCGGCATTACCACATAATATTAAGTATAATGTTCTCAAGGAGACTAATCCAAAAAAAGTTATGGGACAAACTTAAGAGGAATAATGCTTCAATTCAAAATCACTCACAAATAAAGTGTGCTTGAAGATGGAATAATACTCATTGTGCATGGATGAAAGGATGGATCTCCATGATCACATAAACAAGTTTTACAAGTTAGTAATTCAATTGTTGAATAGTGAAGAAAAAATTGAGAATGAGGAGAAGTCTTTGCTCTTGTTCTTCTTGGCCCAAGTCTTGCAAATTTTTGCTGTAAACATTGTTGGTAAGAAAGTCAACTTCGATTTTTAAATGATGTGATTGCTTCGTTCTGAGAAGATAAAATGTTGATAGGAGAAAAGAGAAATATTGAAGGTGAATAGCATTGGTTGTGGAGAGTTCTAACAAAAGAAGGATCCAACAAAGAGACAGTCATAGAGGAATATCAAAATCTAGATTTGTTGATTACAGTGGAAATAAGTATTACTAATAAGGGGAGAAATGCCACATACAGTATAGTTTCAGAAAATCGAGGAACGACATGATAATTTCAAGAAGTTTGAAGATAAAGATAAATTTGATGATGATATTAAGTCTACATATGATATATACATATAGTTTGTTTTTTGGAAAACCTATAATTAACAAGCATTAAAAAGTAAATACTAAGTGAGGTCTGAGATATGAATCTTTAGGGCGAGATAGGTGTTTAACTGCTTCCTAAATTATAACCAAGCCACTGAACCCATGAATTATTTAATTATCACGACTAGTTGTTATGCGTGGTTTGCTTGTTCTTAAAATAAAATGGCAACTCCAAAATACAAACAAAAAATTTGACCTTCCCTGTTAAAAAGTGAAAAGTTTAGGTTTTTCACAGTCGCATATTCTGAAATATTTCTATGAAGAGAATGTCGGTTAAACTTTAGATCTATCAAGGCTCTTTGGATGTCAATGTTTCCAATGTGCATGGTGATGATCTACATATTATCGTGATGTGTTTGGACTCTTTTTAAGTCTTTGGTGGAGTGATGGGAAATACATCCATCACGCCCTTATTTTGTGCCCTTGTGTAAGGGTGGTCGGAGAGTGTCATTACCTATCAGAAATATAACTTTGATCTTGATTACTATTGTCAACGAGCGTTGATCCACCAATAATAGTGTCAATCACAGTATGTGTTAAAGGTTAGGGTAAGCCCCTTGTTGATCATTTTTCATTTGTGGTGGATAGTCTTTGCGGTTTCCTAGTAGTTCATTGGCTGAGCGATATTGAGTATAGGGGACATAGTTTTGGAGGTAACTATAAGAAAGGTCTACCTCCCCTCATTACCTTGGAAGGTATTTATAGGTGGAGGTGAAGTAGTCTTTTTAGCACCTTGCCCGTTGAGAGTTGGAGAATTTGTATCAATGCCTTTTCTAGTGGCTTTTAGAGTATCCGTTGTAGATAATTCTGTCTTTCACCCAAATAAATAGATGTTACTTTTTTATACTAAAAAGGAACTTGAAGGAAGATGGATAATTTAGCTACATCAATATTGCAAATAAAAAGAGAACAGAGATTGAAGGCGTTGAAAGTGCTTGTTCGAATGTTGTACCTTGGTTGCGGTAAGAACATAATTCTTTGGGAGAATTATCCTCACGTGGCATATGGGGTCGAAAAAAATTATGCAAAATTTACAAGAGCAACAAATTAATTCTTCAAGGTATTAAATTGTTTGTTTGATGGATATTTAATGCATGGAAAGAAGATCAAGACAAATAACAATTAAGTTAAATTCTAATATGAAATTGAAGTATTTGTGGGATTCGACTTGAGAGATGATTTATTAGGATACTCCTTCAATCCTATTCAGAAAAGGAGTTTTTCCATCAAGAATTCTCATAGGAAAAGAAGTTTCTCATACAAGAATTCTCAAAGGAAAAAGAGCCTATATTTAGTAGGGGTATGATTAATTATATATAAGAATCCATCATATATTAGGAAAAGAGAATATGTGGTGATTAATGCATAGTCTTTGTTTACTTGTTAGAGACAACAATAAAAAAACCTATTAACATTCTAGAGAATTAATAGAAGTTGTAATAAGTTTGTTTGGTGTGAGGGAGATGGACTTTTTAAAACTTTTATTCCATGTAAAAAGTAGTGTTTTTGAGTTTATTATAGTAAGGTTATTTGTGGATTTAGATATGTACAAAAAGCCTGAGGATCGGTGCTTGCATCGGGACTGGCGTGATCAAAGTCCGGACCGGTTAGAACTGGGCCGGGCTTTCAAAAGATCAAAAAGGCTCAATCGGCCGCCATATTAGGAGAAAGACCAGCCTGAAGACCGACTTGGTCCAAGCCAGTCTTTGGACCGGTCCTGGTTAAAAACCGGCTTGGGCCCAGGCCTGGCCTGAGCCCAAACCGGTTCTAAAAGCCCTATGAAAAGCTTGCATAAATTATCAAGTATTATAAAAAATTATTCTCTTTGTTTTCAATACTCCTTTTAAAGATTACTAAGTTTTATAAAAAAATAAGTTTATAACTATAAAAATTACTAATTACCTAAATTAAATAACTATGTAAAATAATTAACTATATAAAATAACTATATAACTATATATATAACATAACTATATAACTAATTATATAAAATAACTATTTTAATTAACTTAATAAAAGTAGAACCATGAATTACTAATTTAATAAAAGTACTCTGAAAGTTATATACAGAAAAATAAATTTTATAATTTTATAAATTGAAAAAAAATTAAAAAATAGAAAAAGTCTGGTTGAGGACCGGTCCAGCCGGGACCGGTAGTCCTCAACGGACCTTACTTTTTAGTACATAATCTGGTCTGTTTCGGCCTGATCAACTAAAAAAACCGGTTTGATCTTTTTCAAATAAAGACCAGTCCTGACAAGCCTGTGCTAAAGCCTGATGGGCTGGTCTTTTTGAACATCTCTATGTGGATTATGTCGTTAAGGACCACACCACGATAAAGTATTGCTTTATTTATTTTTGCTTATCATATTATTTATTTTGTATACTCTTAATTACCAACATCAAGTTCATAGTCGACAAAGATGTGGGTCGAAGTCAACTCATATATTACTTTAACACTAGGTAATTTATGTGCTGATGAATTTAAAAACTAACTCCAACCTTGGAAATTAGAATTGAAATCCTTAGAATTGAATCAAATATTTAATTATAGTTTGATCAAATAATGCTACCATAGTGCTACAATAATAAATACTACTCTAAATGCACACGCTCAATGGGTCAGGAAAAGAAAAGTAAATAGATCGAACTAACAATATTGAAATAAATTAATGCAATATTTTCCTTAATTCACAGTATTGAAAGATTTGTATAACCCAATCCAACTTCTCTTTTTGAAAAATCATCAAAACAATCACAAAGAAAAAAAAAGAAGGGTCTTTAAGTATTAAAATGATTTGGTATAACCAATTCTAGCTACTCTATTTGGAGAATCACCAAATAATTACATAAAAAAAAATAAAAAAATAAAAAATAAAAAAAATTGAGAGAGAAGTTACCCAGAGGAATACTAGAACGAAATGATATGTTGGAAATGGGAGAGTGAATGAATTAACAATATGGGCGAGGAAGTTAGTGATGAAAGTTGTGGAGCAGTCTTTAGTTCAGTTTTATTTTATTAGAATTTTATCAGAATTTTATCATGTTTCTTAAGCCCTCCATAGATAGAGATTATAAGAGCCATGCATAAGGGAGTGCTTAAGGGGCAAAGCCGCGAATACTTTTACGTTCACCATTTGTTACTACTCTTTTTGTTTTTTGTGCGTAGGAGTAAATGTTGTATGGAGTATGTAATAACACAAGCACTAATAAATGCACATCAATTAATGTGATTAATAATATGTAAAAATCTAATTAGTATGTTTGCTCTTATCATCATAATTATTTACTCCCTCCGTTCCAAAAATATCGAAATAGTTTATTTTTTTGAGAATTTAAGAAATTTGTTTGATGTTATAATTTTAAAAAAAGGAATAGTGACTGAATTAACAATATTATAATTTTAAAAAGAGAAATAGTGATTGAAGTGGAGTATAGTATTGATATTATAATTTTAAATAGGAGAATAATGATTGAAATGGTGGGTCATATTTGATAAACTAAGGGTAATTTAGACTATTTATATTATTAAACTTTCCAAAAAGGGAAGTTGCAATTTTTATGAGACGTCTAAAAAAAATGTTATAATTTTTATGGGACGGTGGGAATATATTTTATCTCATCAATTTATGCATCTAATAAATGAGCAGTTAAAAATTGTATTAAAATTGTATGTCCTTATCAATAAAGAACGCAATAATTGCGCACCTAATATGAAAATCAAAAATTATTTGATGAAAAAATTTATAATATATATATATATATATATATCTCACGAAGGTTAACCACTGAATATTTTGTCACTGTGCTCGTTATTTTGTTGCTTCTACTGGTGGCTAAGGACCTTCAGTCTTATCAGTAACTTCTTCCTCAGTAATTAAACTTATCCAAGAAGCTAAGGAGGTTTTCTATTTATGGCTAACTCATGTTGTCGAGTTTGTAAAGTGAAATCTTTTCATATTGAAACTCAGGTGCTCCATGCAAGACTTCCAGTAAATTAACAATTAGAGTTGTAGACTGATATGCAAACAAAGACGGAACTAAAAGATAATTAAGTTCAAGCACATATTCTGGTAGCTTTTGCTGATCATTCTCTTTGCCGAGATTACATTACTATAACTTACTCAATACAACTGCTTCATAAGTACTATCTAGGACGTCGGCCTTTTGGAGATCTTGATGTGCAATCCATCAGGAAAACTTATAGCAGGTCTGCGAATTATGTTTCCTCCTCCAGTTATTTTCCACCTGATAATCAATTCAATGCTCCACGATCAATAAAATAAATGGTTTATTTAATTGGTTTAACTTCAGTAGCTTAGGTTTAAACAAAATAACTTGGAATCCTTGGTTCCATTTTTATGTACATATGTACCTGTACTTTGTGACCATATGATGAAGAAAAATGGCCATTTGCAGTTTGCTGAATTCAGCTCCAACACAAAGTCTCACTCCACCGCCAAAAGCCATGAAGTTCTTCGATCCCGCGTGCAAATCTTTGCCCTTGTATTTGTGCATCACATAGTACTTATAAGAAACCAGAAATAACCTACAATAATCCTTTTGAAAAACATGGTACCACAAAGCTTCCGCTAATAGCAAAGGTTTGGAAAAAGTTATATCTATACAGTCTTACATTTATTTATCAATAAGAACTTTATAAAATATTATTTCCATTACACAAAAATAGTACCATTTATATGTTGGAACATTTGTTGTAACCCCGCTTTAAATATAGCACAATAATTCTGATAAAATAATATCCACCTGAATCGAGTGATGCTCACTATTTCTTTAAGACAATATTCGCCCCTTATATACTGCACAAAGTTGACAGCAAATTGCCTCCCAAGATAAGACAGGTCAGGAACTTAATCCTCATTAAATATTAAGTGCAGAATTAATATTTAATCAA
>JAUMHB010096711.1:0-10594 GCA_032359685.1 Pittosporum tobira
TTGTAAGACATGGATTTAATAATAAATTGGCAACCCAAGTCGGGGTGTGGATGCCCAGATTTGGGGGTGTCACAAGGAATGACTGTCTGCACAAAGTTTTCAGAGGCTATTTTTCTTTTCTGTTGCTATTGCAAAAAAAGGATAAAAAGAGTTACAGCTATAACTACCAACTCTATATCACTCTCACTCTCTTAACCTCACGTGTTTCACTCTCTCTCAACCTTTCCCCTTTATTTTTCGGAAAAATATAGCTCTCGAATACACTCACTAAACCTGGGCTTTGATACCACTGTTAAAAATTAACGGAGAGAAGCACAACATACAACCAGGTTATTTTCATTAAACAAGAAGCCTTTATACATGCAAATTCATAACAGCCATAAGCACATAATTAGCAAATAATTAGCCACTAATTTGACCACTAACACACCATTAACTTATTCCTACAGACTAGGCAACTACTGCCACGTCCTCTACTCCACAACCACTATCAACAGACTCAATAACTGATGCCTAAAGATTCGGACTAACTATCAGACTAAGAAAGCATGTAACACAAACTTCAAATTATTCAACAATTGGGTCCAAATTAGTTTCAACAAAGGTCTGCTCTTCGTTGGCATCGTCTTGGAATTGTTGGATGTAAGCCAGAAGACTCTCGTTCGAGCCGAAGCAAATCCCATCTAAATGATTAATCAATTTTAATCTTCAATGTCTGTATTGGAATTGGTCGATGAACAGAGTCTTTGGCTCCCAAAAGTAATTGATTAATTTTGTCTTCATGTTTTTGAACCATGCACGAGCATTTTGGCTGAGCATTGTGGGTAACGATAGGCATTATGTGTTATCTCTTGGAAACCATACACCTTCAAGGTCTTCCCCTAATCAAGAAAGTATTTGGAGGGGTCGTGTCCTCTCGGTATCTCTCAAGATCAGGGATGTTAAGTCCCAATTCATTAGTGAATGTCGACTTGATCTCATCCTGGTAGCTGTTTGTCCCAAACTCTTTTTCCAAGTAGGTCAACTGTTGCTGGATAATAGGATCAATATGTGGCTCTATCCATGGTTTGGTCTCTTCTCATGTTCATTCTTTTTTTGTTTACGGATCATGGAATCGTGTTGGGTTCTTTTTTTGCCTACGCCGAATGGAAGTTTTAAGATTGTTTATAATTGACGGTACTGGAGGCTCTCAGTTCATTCTCAATCTACCCTGTTTGGCGTAACATGTCCAAGTGTTAAAGTTCCAAGGCAGCTTGTCAGTTGTGTTGGTCCTATTCCTGCTGCATATGCTCAATCTCCCAAAGTTGCTCGAGCTCAAGCTTAAGGCGTTTCCTCTCAGCTAGGTCCAGTTTAGCCTCAAACTTTGCTCATTAGTCGGGTCCTTGTAGGGGCCTACTAGCTACAGGCCTGGATCTGATGTCGTTTAACAGGTCCTTGACGTCTGATCGGGTATTGGTCCGTCTGCCTTTTTCTACAGTGTTACTGCAAAGCAACGGAAATAAATATGGTTGGCTAGAAACAATGTTACTGCAGAGCAACGGAAATAAATATAACAAAGCATATTCTCACATAAAAGGTACGGTATATAAACTTCTGGGTTTTTACAGTGACAACTTGCTTTCAAATTATCAATGACGGGTGGAGTAGAGCAAGACGAGGGTTTTGCGAGCCGCATAATATAGATATAGATATATCAGCACATATATATTATCTTCCTAATTTTATTTTATTTAATCAAAAATTTGGAGAGAAAAAAAATGCCAAAATAGATTGGATAAATACTCCCAATTAATTGATACCTCCTTTTCTGTAAAAGATTGTGTTCGGGGACAGCTGATGAGGGATGACATTAACAGCACGCTTTAAATAAAGATAGCATATCACACCTGATGCTTTTCATGGATAGCAAGAGTGGCGTGTGCTCTTTTTCAAAAGCAATGTGATGCATACGTAGAGGCATCCCTTTTCCCCTAATTCTGCATAAAACCACATGAATTATGTAAATTTTTGCGGGTAGGTTGGATACACCACCAGAAAATATTCAGTATACTCTTTGTATCATGTCATTTTTCTTGACATTGTATAATTAGTAAATAAGATTATGCCATTAAATCAAGAAAATCCCTATTAGCTCATAGCCATGTAATAAAGTAGCCAATATCACAAACCGCAAGCCACGAGACTTAAGTCGCGGCTATAATTTTGCATAAAAACAAATGAGTTATACAAATTTTAAGACTAGTGAAAACCAAAATCCTTCTATTTATACATTCCTTTTTACCAAATTCAATCAAACCGCCGTATGAGAAAAAAAGTCAACATAGTTTTAACTTAATAGTTTAGATTAAGATTCTTTACAAGTCTTAAGAAAAAATATGAGGAAAATACCTCATTTTTTTTTCCTTTCTGTTTTTCCTTTTAATATCAAAACATGTATAATCGTTTTGTTTTAAAAAGATCACTGAATTAGAAGGGGGGAAAGAGACTTTTTTTTTCCAAAAAGATACTCCTATATATCTCAAGTATAAAATGTTATTTTAAACATATTAGTTTGCCCGCAAAATTGTAGTTCACTACATTTAAGAAAGAGAAAATAATTAGTGTTGAGTCCATTATGAATAAAAATAAATTTAATTTATATCCCCTTCTGCTTCACTCTTTTTACTTATTTATTTATTTTTATTTTTTAAATTTACTTGAAAAGTTTATTTAAGTTTTTTTTTGTTTAAGATAATAACTTCTTTTACAACAATTGGACAGACCAAAGATATGACATGGTATGAGATACATTGGAGAGCCTATTATGTTTTGAACATTTATCCAGTAACTAGTGTGATCTAGTCTTTATGGGGTTGATGTCATGTTCTTTGTCCCCTCACACATCTTTCGTAACAACTATTTAAAAAAAAAAGGACAATCTCAAGCTTAAATTAACATCCGTCTGGTAAATATTTCTTATTTATTTTTCACTTCCAATTTTTGAAATTGGTAACAAAAACATCGTAAGGCAACCTTCCTTCTTCTTTAGGAATATATATATGGCATTATAAAAAAAATTGTTTATTCAATTTTGATAGCACATACAGGCCCGTAGTACAAGAAAAAATTCAATTTATCACTTTTTTTTTTTAGCAGTTCTACATACAATCATTACAATCTTAAGGTGCAATTACAAATCTTATTTATGCAGTAGTGATTATCATAATTTTTTGATAAGTCATGAGTTTGAAATTTTATAAAAACCGTTTAAATTTAAGGTTTGCCGCAGCACTCCAAAAGGCAGTGGCCGGAGCAGCTTATGCAATTCAAAACCTTTCAACAATCAAATCATGTTGGATATCAATTATTTGTAGAAAATAAAATCACAATAATTATACGATGTTCATGATTCATTTATATAAACACTTGAAAATAGAAACATATGAAAACAAAAACAAAAAAAGAAATAAAAATATGAAAGCATAATCAAACAACTATCAAATAAACCCCTAAAGTAACAGACTTTACTAGGAATTATTGTTATAGGGTATCAGTTCAATCTTCGTTGTAATACTATGTTGTGGTCGAATTTAATTGTTTGGATTTGTCATATTTCTATAACTTTGAGTTTTAATAAAATTTCTCTTTTGTAAATCAAAAAAATAAAATAAAACTTTACACTGATTCCATTAATATGCTTATATTTTGAGCAATAAAACCAGCAACCTCTTCAAAGCAAATAGAATATTTTCGGTATATCAAGTATGCAATTATATGATTTTTTCTTATATTTTGTTTGTTACATGTGCAAGTATAAATTTTTCCGTCAAATGCAATTGAGATGTTAAAGACCCAAATTTCTTAAATCATACTCATTCTGATTTTTGTATAGTGATTAGAGTAGACCTATTGATCCATTTTACAAAAAGGAAAACATTTAAAAAAAAAAATTACAAAGAAAAAAAATATATCTTTAATATTCATAAGAATTTAAAGTGTTTTAAACTAACATATAGACAGGATTAATGGGATACCTTAATGGGACATGGACATGGAATGAATAAAGACTTTAACTTTTAATATAGGATCATTTAAGTCCGGTTTTTTTGTTATTGGGATAGGCGAATTCTTATAGATCCAACCAACTGAACATATAATTTTTCATCATCCAGCTCCACACATATATATGATACATATAAAATCTATATGTTATCTAGCTCCACACATATATATGATGCATGAATGGGTTTTTGTGAAAAACATTTTGAAGACTGGGGAGTTCCTTCAAAGATATTTAGAACATTGGGTACTTTACAAAATTATCCAAAATTCAAGGACGAATAAGTAAAATTAACCGCCTGTTTTAGTTCCCGCCTGAGAAGGCAAACATCAATAACAACAAAGTTGAGGAACAAACTCCCCTTGCACGTTACTCTTTCCTTCACTCTCCGCTAAGGACGCCACATCTTCCCCCACAAACACACACACTCTCTCTCTATATATAAATATATACACACACACACACATATATATACATATACTTTCAGCAAAATCGACTGTTAGCTGAAATGGAGAAGCATTTGATTTTTCTCTCTCTTCTTGTTACACTAATTTTATCTCCTCTCTGTTCAGCGACAATTCCCATACTTTCGGATGCGAATTTTCCCACTATTCAGGCAGAGAAGCTGATCAGAGAGCTGAATTTGTTCCCCAAGGAGTCGATCGGCATCGTGGATCGTGAAGACTCGGCTTTGCCTCGCCAGACGACCAAGATTGTGGAGAGGCCATTTAAATTTCCCAATTTGTATGATCCTAGAGGCGTATCGGTTGATGATTTAGGGCATTATGCTGGGTACTATCAGATTCAGCATTCTCATGATGCTAAGTAATTCCTAATCCCTAGAATTTTGGATGCGTGCGTGTGTTCAATTAATATTGCTAGTGGAATTTTCGATTTTATGGGTTTAAATGGTTTACTTCACCTATTCCACAAATAGAGTCACATATATAAAATTAGAACTTTAAATATAAATGTTTTTTTACCATTATTATCAGTAAATATAGTGATTTTTGGCGGTGGCATGATATGGATACTGTGATTCTTGTGTTATTTTGGATTATCATCATTGTAAATGAAACTCCTCTTGTGGAACAAAATATTTTGAGAAATGAGACTCTTTTGTGGAACAAAAGAAAAGTGAAGGACTGATGAACATATCCAATAAGCAGAAATTTGGTTGCTAAAATTCATTAATAATATATCTATGTCCCATCACCCATAGGATGTGGTGATGTTTATCTTCCGGATGTTTAGCCCGAGATGGGAAGATATGTATATATGTCATGGATTCTGTAGATGAAAACCCTGCTCCACCTCAAGTTGCTGCAAATGGCTCGAGAAACAATTGAATGGATACCGTTTTATTATAACTTTGAATTTGCTTCATATTTGATCATGATCCTATATGGTATGAGGTGTTTATGCATTTTGATGGAGATGTGATGGCCTGTCTGGGCAGAGATCTTCAATGGCGATGTTAAAACATAATGAAACTAAGCCTAAAAATATGGCAGTTAAAGTTGTATGTTACACATTGACAACGTGTTTTTTATTATTAACATTTACCCTTGAGTAATTTTATAGTTTTTGAATGTCAGGGAGGAGACTGCTTCTTATTTTGCCAGCTAGCTCCTCCCCTGCTTGTGTGATGGTTCACTATACTCTAGCTTATGTTTGTAATTTGTCATGCACTTCAGTAGTAGGTGGCATAACTGAGTAAACACTTGGAAATTATGCTAAGTCGGTATGCTTTTCTTTTATTCATTATCAAACTAGTTGAAGTGTGATACTTTGACGACGTACTTTCTGTTATTGGAATGGGTGGTTGTCTCTATTTCTGTAGCTAGAGGAGGCTGTGAGATATCCTCAAACTACATAGAGATAAGTAAAATGTAACCAAGAATGTCACTTTAGTTGTTAATACCTGGTTTAGTGGTTTGCTTGCTTATTTTCTGTTGGCATTGCTAGTGTTCTAGAGTTTGTTAGTTCTGATTAGCGATGTACGAACAATTTAGAGCTCAATTCCTGTTAAGTCCTACATGTGCATTCCGGCTTTTGTGTTGCTTATTTATAATTCTGCAAAACTAAACCCTGGTTGTTGTTTGTAGGATGTTCTACTTTTTCTTTGAATCGCGCAACAGCAAGAAGGACCCTGTTGTCATCTGGCTGACTGGAGGGCCAGGATGTAGCAGTGAGTTGGCCATTTTCTATGAAAATGGGCCTTTCAGTATTGCACATAATTTGTCTCTTGTGTGGAATGAGTATGGATGGGACAAGGTAATGTGCTGGATCTGTCTCAGTTGATTATAGTATTTCGTTTTGTACCATTTCTTTGTAGTGAAGATCAACACATTTATTTTACCTCAGATCTGGTTGTTGAATTGTTGCTTATTCTCCATTGGGTCATGAGGTTTCACCTGGAACTCAGAAAACTTGAGGGAAGTGAAGGAAAAAGAAAAGAAAATGAATTTTTAACCATCAATCAGAATATCTTTGACATTGTTCTTGATTTTAAATAGTTAGAAGTATAGTTATTTGGATTTATGTTACTGAAGAACTGAAGATAATCTATATATATTCTGAGTTCTGACAAATATCAATGTTAGGACTTGTAGAATAGAACAGCAAGTTTGTCTGAGGTGGCCTTATGTTTTGAGCATATTACTGGAAAGACTGAAGAACTGCTTGTTTACATCAATATTATGCCACCTTTAATGCATACTAATCTATGGAGTAGTTGCATTTTCACATTCAGAAAGTCATTTGGTATTTAGGCCCTGATTGCCGTAACTTAGTTCAAAACAATTTATTAGCTTAATTTCAGCAGAGTATTTAATAAGCTGGAGCCTCTTGTTTGGCAACTTTTTTCAAATAGCTTATTATGGTATTAAGCTGTTTTGTTTGGCAAATAAGATGAAAATGTTTACACACTCTAAAAATAACTTATAAGCTTTAAGCTGTTCCAAGTAATTTGAAACTGATGTATAATTTTACTTCTCTTATTGAGTTCTTTCTCCGATTATATTCAGGTATCCAACCTTTTGTATGTTGACCAACCTATTGGGACCGGCTTTAGTTATAGCTCCGATAAACGTGACATTCGTCACAATGAGGAGGGTGTCAGTAATGACCTATATGACTTCTTGCAGGTCAGTTTCTTATTCTTATTCCCTCCTTTTCTCGTAAATCTCTTAAAATTTTATCTCCTCAACTGCTGAATCTCGACTTTATTGATGCCTTGGTGGCAGAAACGTTTTTGACTGCTCATGGTTTATTTGTTCTTCTAAAATGAACTCGTTTCTACTTCGATGATTTAGGCCTTCTTTGCCGAGCATCCTCAATTTGCAACGAATGACTTCTACATCACTGGAGAATCTTATGCCGGGCACTACATTCCTGCATTCGCAGCTCGAGTACATCATGGAAACAAGGCGAAAGAAGGGACTCATGTAAACCTCAAGGTATATATATTTATCTTGCAGTTGTAATAATTGTACTTTGTTGACAATATGGTTACTTTTTGTTATTTTACGGTGCTTAAATCAGAAATGATTTGCAGGGTTTTGCCATTGGTAATGGGCTTACTAATCCAGAGATTCAGTACCAAGCCTACACAGATTATGCATTGGATATGAATATAATCAAGAAGACTGATTATGACCGTATCAACAAGGTGCTTCCAGTGTGTGAAACTGCAATAAAGATGTGTGGTAATCTCTCTCCCTTTCTCCATATTTAGTTATTTTGGTTTATTTCTTTTTTATGAAGGGGAAATTATTGGGGTAACACCTCCCCAATCCCCATCCCCCTCCTCTTCCCCAAAATTATTTGTAACAAAAAAAAATCAAATTATTTTGCAGGTACTGACGGAACAATCTCTTGCATGGCTTCCTATTATGTTTGCAGCACCATATTCAATGCTATCATGAAACTTGCTGGCGATACTAATGTAAGAAGCATATAAATCGACAATAATTTTCATTGCATTTTTCTAATTTTTTTAATTTTTTAATTTCTTAAATTTATTATTATAATAAAACTTGAAGATCTGTCACCAATTGAAAGAGTTAAGAAACGGGTTGGGAAAAAATATTTTTATACCAGTCAATATCGGGAAACTTATCATGAGGATGAGTGCATAATCGCTTTTCATATGCAGTACTATGACATTAGGAAGAAGTGTGAGGGCAGCCTTTGCTATGACTTCTCAAATATGGAGGAACTCTTGAACAAGAAATCAGTTAGGGATTCTCTTGGAGTCGGAGGCATAGATTTTGTTTCGTGTAGCCCTACTGTTTATCAGGCCATGCTTGTGGACTGGATGAGGAATCTAGAAGCCGGTATCCCTAACCTTCTCGAGGATGGGGTCAAGTTGCTTGTATATGCTGGGGAATATGACCTTATCTGCAACTGGCTTGGTAAGTTATTTGGGTTTTGTCTAAAGTTGATTTTTTTCCTTTTTTGCCTACCGAGAAGAAGTTCGTTTTTGATTTTGTGAAATAATAGAATACCACCTTCATTCTCCACAAAAGAATTACCATTTATAAAGTTTATAAACATTAAGTTTTCTTTCAATGTCTACCCATATAATAACGAATGTTTAGTTAGTGGTAATGACATGAGAATGAAATTACAATGATAAACATGAGGATCACTTATTTGTTTATTATTATCATTATTGGTAAAGGTAACTCAAGATGGGTTCATACCATGGAATGGAGTGGTCAGAAAGAGTTTGTAGGATCTCCTGAAGTTTCTTTTGAAGTTGATGGTTCTAAAGCTGGGGTATTCAAAACTCATGGGCCTCTCAGTTTCCTCAAGGTAGTGGTCTCTCTGGGTGTGAGTAAATTTTGTTGCTCCGAAATTAAAAATTGTGAGTGGCTGAGTTTATAAATCTTACCCGCTTGAGTTTGTTCAATGGCAAACAGGTCCATGATGCTGGCCATATGGTTCCTATGGATCAACCTAAGGCTGCTCTGGAGATGCTGAAGAGGTGGACCCACAGTTCACTTTCCGGAGTCCCGGCCGAGTCTGAGAACTTGGTTTCTGCAATCTAGTATTATCTGAGTCTGGTTTTATTTACTTGCTCAAAACAGTTCTGTAAATATTTGCCTAAACTGAAACGAGGCATTATGTTTTTAATTACTTCATGCTTGGCAAGTTTTCGGGTTGAGTTCTGTAAATGTGTGCAACACAAATGAACAAATGAGTGAGAATCTACGTTTGGTTTGTTTAATCATTTCCTTCATTGTTCTAAATTTCATCGATCGCTTATTTAGTCAAGCTAAGCCCTTTGTTTTGTATCTCATCCTGATTAGTGGCAGAGCGAAAGACTAAATAAACAGAAAGAAACTACTGCTTTGATCCGAATAAATCTTGTACAAGAATCCACAAACTAAAGAGATAAAACGGTAAAGCAACCGGTAAAGCAACCGTTTTAGGGTAAATCCAAAGTCTAAATATTATTGAATAGAATGAATCGAATTACATCATAAGTGGGTATTTATAGTTATATAACTTTTTAACCATACTTGGAAAATAAGTCACTCAAAATAAAAATAATTAAAAACATTAAAGTAATTTGAAACTACTTCAAATTGAATAGGAAAGGTAAATAATGAAAATATTAAAAATAAAAAACTTTTCCGAAGGTTGGCCAACTTTGACTAAACTTTGACCACCTTTGTCTTATGCTTTGACAGCGGTTTTTCGACTAAAATCCATGTGTACCAACCTAAGGCTGGGAGTCTTGATTTGTGCGCTATTCGGGTTATTTTGACATATTATATGTTAAAAACGGAGCTATGAATTAAAAGTTATGTTTTATTCAAACTTCTTTGACCAAAAAAAATTCACTTCCACCTTATTTTGACTTAATTTGGCCATTTAGATTGTGACGACTCCAAAATTCCCATTTATCACTCCAAGGAATCTTAGCGTCAAAATCTCCAATACAACGTTTATTGATCTCCGATACAACGTCTATTGATCTCCAATACAACGTCTCTTGAGTTTGTATTTAGTAACTCCACATGTTATTTCTTACAATGATTGTTTCTCAACAAAAATACACAGCGATATATTATATACAATATTACAAATTATTTAAAAAGATAAGTCTTACATAACATATGTCAGGTTTTTAACAACACATCTTTATTCCACACACAAAAGCTAGATTATTTCAGAGCAAAAACCATTACAAAGTTTATTATTCCATCTTATTTTTTGTGACGCCCCCAAATTTCCATCTCCGAATCCTCGTGGAAATCTGGTCGTCAGATATCATCTCAAGCATTAAGTAGCCAATATTTGGCAACTCACCCTGTTATACTTACAAGGATCGATCTCACAACGAATTACACAGCGGAAACGTAATTAAATTAATAATTCATTCATTACAATAACAGGGAACGCGATCAGTAGTAGCATAAGGTTCTTATTACAACTCAAGCTAGAACAAACTCCGGGGAACTTTCTAGTAGTACTCTACCTTGCCCTTTCCTTTTGAGGTCTCGCCTCGCTCGTTCAACTCTGGAAGGTTTATAAAACATA
>JAUMHB010096722.1:0-10593 GCA_032359685.1 Pittosporum tobira
ATAAAATATTTTTTAAAATACATTTTTTTTATATCAAATTGAGTCTTAAATTTATTTATAATCATGAAATTTCTCCCCAATTAGCGCATATTTGTAGTCCACGTGAATCAACCGCCTAGCCTAAGTGCCTAACAAAACAAAAAATTATGTTCCAATTTTCCAGAACCAACTTCCAATATCACGTGTATCCATTTGTGTGTCACGAAGGCCTCCTTTGAAAGCAATAAAGGATTTTGAGAAGAAGATCACATTAAAAAAACAGAAGGAAAGAAAGAAAGAAACAAGGCTGTGGGCCACCACGGGATCACGGAACTAAACTTAAAATTGGGCCCCACGAAAGGAAGAAGACAAAAAGTTCAGGCCTCGCATACTTACTGCTTTGGAACTTTACCAGTTAAATCAATCTCGGTTGATGATGTCCGTCAGCAACTTATCTATCGAGGAAAATGTTTACTAGAACTCGAGATGAAAAAAAAATGCTATATGAATATCGCTAAAAATTTATACCTTAAAAAAGTGTGAATTATAAATAATACTTTTTTCATCTCAAAAAAATATTAAATATTTTTTTTCTTAAAAAATAATTTTATGAAAAAAAAATAAATTTTATATAATTTAAAATAATATTTTTATTAAAAATTTATTTTTTTTATTTGTATAAATTAAATAATTTAATTATTTTTTTGTAGAACAAAGTGAGTAAATAAGCAATATATAAATAAATATTAGTATAAATAATTATGATCACATACATTCGCGTACAAACGAAGTAAAGCATGCTTGGTACAACTTTTCTAACTCAACAAATTACAGTTTACACTTTAAATTTATCTTTTAAATTAAATTAAAAAAATAAATTTAATTTTTTAAATTTAAATTTAATCTAACAAACATGATTTTTTTTACTGCATTTAAATTTATAATTTCTTAACGTCACAAACAAACGAGCACTAAGTTCAGTTCCCTTTTAATTTTACTGAAATTCCCAAGGTCTTCAAAAGCTTAGTTTTTCATTTATCATGTCATTTCCCTCCCCCACCGCCATGCCCATAGCACTCTGAATCCAATAAAACCAGAAGTTTCCGCTGTGATATATATAACCCGTAAGTAGTATAAAGAAAAATCTCTCTTGCCTCCACTGCAGACAGTACTCAAACCTCTCTCTCCTCTTTCATCACAGATTCAGCTATACATACAGAAACTATACAACGCCGTACTATATATGTACACACACTAGATTCCACTCAAACTATATATACTTCACTAGATAGATAGGAGTTTTTAACATCACACTACTGAGTTCCTTGTCTCCATCTGCATAACATTAAAGAAAGCCAGAGAAAGAGCAAAGCTCAGACTAGCTAGCCAGACCCCGTCGTTTCAAAATCAACAATTAATGGCAAAATCAAGAAACAAGGCACCTCAATTTTCCTCCATTTTCTTACTCTTCCTCACTCTTTCAAGTGTTTCTTTCCAACCCATCATTTTTGTAAATGCTAATCCTCAACCCATCAAAACCGTTGTTTTGTTGGTTTTGGAGAACAGATCTTTCGATCACATGATTGGGTGGATGAAAAATTCCATAAATCCCAAAATCAATGGTGTCACAGGAAATGAATGCAACTCATTTTCAACCAATTCGACAGTCCAAGAAAAAGAATCAATCTGCTATTCAGATGATGCCAAGTATGTGGACCCGGATCCGGATCACTCCTTTGAAGCTGTGGAGCAACAGGTATTTGGTTCTGCCTCCATTCCTTCAATGTCTGGCTTTGTTGAACAGGCACTATCTTTGTCCCAAAACCTCTCACAAACAGTTATGAAAGGCTTCAAGCCTGAAAATGTCCCAATTTTCGCAACACTGGTTCGGGAATTCGCAGTTTTCGACAGGTGGTTTTCTTCAATTCCTGGCCCAACTCAACCCAACAGGCTATTTGTGTACTCTGCAACTTCTTATGGATCCACAAGCCATATGATAAGGCAATTGGCCATAGGGTACCCTCAGCAAACCATATTTGATTCATTACATGCGAGTGGACTGAATTTTGGGATTTACTTTCAAAACATACCCACAACTCTGTTTTACAGAAATTTGAGGAGATTGAAGTACATATCTAAGTTCCATGAGTTTGATTGGACGTTCAAGAGAGATGCTAAAAATGGAAACTTGCCTAATTTAACCGTGATAGAGCCAAGGTATTTTGATATAAAGGGAATCCCAGCCAACGATGATCACCCATCACATGATGTTGCAAACGGGCAAAGTTTGGTGAAGGAGATTTATGAGACACTGAGAGCAAGTCCTCAGTGGAATGAGACCCTTTTTGTGATTACTTATGATGAGCATGGTGGGTTTTATGATCATGTCCAGACTCCTTATGTTGATATTCCTAGTCCAGATGGAAAAACTGGGCCTGCACCTTTCTTCTTTAAGTTTGATCGCCTCGGGGTTCGTATTCCCACGATTATGGTGTCTCCTTGGATCAAGAAAGGAACTGGTAAACTCCACTTCGAACTTCAATTTCAAAATATAAGAGTATTTTACGAGTTCGTTTGTTCTGATCTTTGTAGCTTTTGTTCTTCTGTGTTCTGCTGTGTATGTAGTGATAAGTAGGCCAAAAGGGCCTACTCCAAACTCCGAGTTCGAGCATTCTTCAATCCCAGCTACCATAAAGAAAATGTTCAACCTCTCATCCAACTTTTTGACACACAGAGACGCTTGGGCCGGTACTTTTGAACAGGTTGTTGGGGAATTAACCTCTCCCAGAACCGATTGCCCAAGTAAGCATCCTTAAACCCAATACCAATGCCAGATAATTAGGAAAATTTGAAATCATCAGATAAATATTGACTGATTTTTTAATTTAATTTAATTATATTTTCTTCTGTGGTGGGTTGGTTGCAGGGGTCCTGCCTGATGTGGCTCCCTTAAGAACTGAACCGAATGAAGATAAAGACGTGTCTGAGTTTCAAAGTGAGGTAGTTCAGCTAGCTGCTGTTCTTAACGGTGACCACTTGTTGAGTAGCTTTACGGATGAGATGACCAAGAAAATGAGCGTCAAAAAAGCTCACGACTATGTGAGGGGTGCTCTGTCACGTTTCATAACAGCAAGCAAAGAAGCTATCAACTTGGGTGCTGATGAATCTGCCATTGTAGATATGAGGTCTTCCCTCACTACCAGATCTTCGAGTCATAACCGATTAATCAACGGGGACTTCCCTTGATTTTCTGTTTGTTTTGTAGACTTGGTAGTGTCCAGGTCTTCTTTTTTTTATGTAGACATTTTTGTTCCTCACAAATCTCCAAATAAGAGATTGTAATAGAAGCTCAAAGCTATTTGTTTGCAGTCATGACCTCAGACTCGGTTTAAATCTGCTGTTTGATGAAACGAAATTTATAAGCAAAAGTAGTTCAGTACTAATATGACTGCATAAGCAACTTGCAAGATTATGGTTGGCACATCAAAGTTCAAACTGACACTAAGATATTGAGCCACTAAACGTGCTCTCCAGCCTCAACAATATTTTTTAACTCAATTTTTTCTGCTTGAGCAAAATTCTGTGATCTAATTTAAGAACCTCCAGGATAAATGAACAGTGTAGTTATACAGCACGAACAATGTTAAGATTAAGCATAAGAACATAAATCAATACGTGGACTTGAAGCTCCTACAGATGTTCAAGGATTACCCTCTCACTTCATACGGAACAAGGACTTTGCCATGTTGATAAGTCAGTCATAAGTTCTCGAAGCTGATCTATGAGAACCTTGAGATACTTGTTCTTGTCTGCAAGCTCCTATAATTTACAAATACACGTCATCAGGTAAAAATTGCAGTATAACGTCTAAACTAGACCAATTTTTTTTTTTTAAATTAAGAAAGAAACGAAAAGGAAGAAGCAGTAAGAGGAACTCTCCATGAAATACCTTCCTTAAAGAAGAGGCTCGCTCTTCCAGCTTCTCAAGATCATCTTCCTCCATAGACGATATGGAACTGCCCATTGTTGAACCCATTTCATATGGTTTTGCCTATATTAAAATCAGATATATAAGGTGTAAGTCCACACCATTCATTCAGAACATTGCTTCAAAGATAAACAGAAACATCCCTTAGGATACCCAAGAATTCCAAACTCCAACTTCAGAAAATATTAAGAATTTCAAGTTAAAAAGTCAAGTGGAATTTGCTTACCTTCATAAGTAATGGTATATAAAATACTTTCCCAAACACAAACTTTAAAATAAGATTTTCCAACCTCTAAAGAAGGCAAAATTTAGAGTAAGATTTCCCATTTGAATGTTGATTTACTTGATACCCTAGGAAAAATCTAAATAGTTTCACAAGAACCCTCTTCCCCTTCTATAATGAGCCACATACAGAATTTTTATGGGCGAAAGTCCAAAAGGTTATATACAGCACGAGACCCCAAAAACACAACAGTATACAAATTTTGACGAAATTACAAGGTTATCATGGCAGAACCGTAGGAAGCAGAGGTGCTTTACTTAGTGTCGCACCCCCGCACTGGGTGTGCGGGGATTCTTGGGGATACACACCCAGTGCGGCAATTACCGTATCCCCAAATTTGAGCTGGGGGATTGGCAGGGATACTTATTTCGGATAAGTGATAAATGAAATGGCGAAAACTAATTTTTCTTTACTTACCTTTCATATTCTAAAATACAATACTTCGTTTATTTTCCAGGGGAAAGCTGTGTTTCTTGATATTTTAGGTTCTAATCAACTTAATCCTGAATGCTAAAAATGAATTCTTTCAGTGCTTCTTGAATGCTAAAACCTTCAACCACCAAATTAGGAGTACTTAGCAGTTAGCAATTCATCAACTTATTGCTACAAAAAGGCCAGAGCTGGTGAATTTTCATTACTTCATATATGAATTTTATTCAACAAGGTCTAAGTAAATACATAAAAGGGTTCCTTACGAAGTAAGCAGAAAATTCATGAAACCAATCAGCCAAATCACATAGGTTGATGATATTAAAAGATTAGGAACCCAGGAGAAATAAAAGTCCTTTCTTTTTTTTTTTTTGCCCCTACAGCAATTTCCAGGGCATTCAATCCCACCATGAATAATTAATCAAAACAATGAGGCTTATAGCGTCGCTAGGGTTTTGAGTAACATATAGTATACCTTGCGAGAAGTAGGAATAGAAGTCAGAAGAGAACGGAGAGAAGCAACCGAGGATTTGTAACGGAGACGAGCTTCATCGAGAGCTCCACCGCCCATCTCGAAGTGGTGAGGTGGTGCTGCCGCTGCAGAGTCGGAAGAAGCGTCACCATTTGTGGCGTTAACGGAGGAAAGATGGTGATGATGTCCATTATTATTAGTAGTAGTAGTATTAATTGGGAGAATATTAGAAGAAGAAGCGGGAGTGGCCCATAAAGTAGGATTGCAGAGCTCGTCGTTCATGGCAGATAAGATCTGAAACGCTGCTTCTATTGTCTCTTCCAAGTGCTTTTGACCTTCCATTGCCAATTCTGGTGTGGTTTTTTCTTCCATCGGCTTTTTAAAAAATGAATTCTTCTAGGGAGAAAGAAATTAGTGATCAATAACAAAACCCTAATCAGTGATAACAGACATAGAGAGGGTTCGGCTCAAAATGAGGACAAAAATGAAAATCGTCGACAGCAGGGATCGAACCTGCGCGGGCGAAGCCCAACAGATTTCAAGTCTGTCTCCTTAACCACTCGGACATATCGACATTTTCTAATTATGTGACAAATGGCATATCCATTCCACTAAGTTCAAAGAACAAAAAAACATATTCCGATTTCCGAGGTAAGTCGGTTAGAATATAATTTTTTTTTCCTTTTTTTTATTGTGTTATTTTGATTAAAATGAAGTCGTCGTCACTTAAATAAGGATTAAACCATAGAAACTATATTTATTATCTTTATATTTTTCCCACATTTAATTATTATGCACAAACCAATTTAAATTTTATTTTCTTTATTTCAGTTATAAAAGTGACTTTTTTTTTTTTTTTTATCTTGATGATTAAGACTAATGTTTTAAGTTGGATTTTTACTAAATTAAGTTCGGGTATTAAGTAATTCATGGATACCCATAATAATTATGTTAAAATAATACTCAATATTAGCTAGAAAATAGCAAATTAAATGTACATGCCATAATGTCAAACAAAATTACAAGATTATCCCAACAAGTCTAATACGTAGCAAATTTAAAAAAATAAATTCACGAGTCTAACAAAATTAACAATTTTAAATCAATAATTACGATCTGATGTTGCACATATGAAATTTAATTTTTCTGAAGTACAAGTACAGTAATGATAAAGCATAATAGCTTTCTATGTAATAAAGAAAATAAAAAAAAAATAAAAAAATAAAAGGATAAACGTTAACAATAGCTAAGTAAGGAAGGTTCTCCTATAAAGATAGTTTTCTAACCCTAAAAAATCTCATGTTGGTGGACTGCATTATTACTTGCAATTACACTGATGACACTCATTATTAATCTAATATTTACCTATTTATCCTTTCAAGAGTGTAGTAGTAATCAAAAAGTATTACACGTTCATCCATTTATACAAAAATTACCACCATACTCAAATAAAGAAACCATAAACACCACCAACATAAGTAGATAATACCTAAATTGTTATCTACTCATAAGAAACAAAAAATAAATAAAAATATTATGATTAACCTGTGAGTATTAATGTTTTGGATATAAAAGCTATTTTTTGAGTACCCGTAAATGCTCATAGATGTACGGTCTATTTGACACAATTTATTTTAGAATAATTTAAAATTTATTTGTTATAAATTAAAAAAATATATTTATTGATCAATTTTTTCAAATAAATTAACAATATAAGTTATACTTAATCTAATTTTTTTTTTAATTAATAAAACTAATTAATTTTTACAAATAAACCGTAAACAGTTTCCATAATCATAAACAAACATGCACACGGCCCACGGTACTTTTCCCCCCGAGTATACGTACTTGTAAAAGTATTTTTTTTCAAAGTGAACTTTAAAAAATTACAGCATATATAAAGAAAATTAAAAAACGTTACCCAACAGGCCATGATTAATCTTACCATTGATTTTCTCCCACCAGTGGACTTCACAGTCCACACCCAACAAATTCTATCATGTCCCGAGCAGAAGAATCAGATAAGAAACATGACTTTGAGTTTGAGTACTCAAATTCTCTGCCCATTTTTCCCAACCTCCGAACCTCACTCGTCATCGTCAACCATCACCACCACTTCCTCCATAACTTTATCAGCCAAGTTATTACCTCACAACCCAAAAGAGCCCAAACCTGTTGCTTGGTCCAACCTACTCTCCATAGCTCTAGCTGTAACCACAGTAACTTCTCCATTATCATCTTCAGCAATCCCTTCTCTGAAATCAGGCCCCACTGTAGTACCCCCCACTACCCCTTTTTCTCAAGCCAAGAACTTGCCCACTGGTTTGGAAAATGGGTATTTTTTTTTCCTAATTCCATATTTTGTATAATGGGTTTATGTTATTTTTGCCACTTAAGTTCTTATTATGTGCTACTTCTCTTACCTTGCTTTGTTGATGCAGAAAAATTAGAGCTTGTCCATCAACCAACCCTAGTTGTATATCTACCAATCCCAAATCTTCATCATCTGTGTTTCCATGGTTGATTTCCCAAAAAAAAACAGAAAATGCTGCTCAGGTGAACGATTATTGCCCTTTCCCTTTTTGGTTTTTTCGCATCTTTGAGTTATATGGACTGGATTTAGTAAAAGTTGAAATGAATTGTTGCTGTTTGTTTATGTCTGGTTCTTTGCAGGAATTACTTGAAGCAATTCTTGAAACTCAGAAGGATGTGAAGATTGAGGCTGTTGAAGACACCCCAAATGGTAATTACATTGGACTCCTTAAAGAAAACCTGCTAGCAATGTGTATATGTTATACTACTACAAGCTGTATGCATTTATCCTAACACTTACACTGTCATGATATTACACCATATCTATGCGTATAATATACTTATGTGCCAATATTTAAGTTATTTGAAGTTCTATAGGAACATTAATCATATTAGAAATTAACTTTTTATAGATTTTGAAAGTGCTAAAATTAGTTGTCTTAGTAATTTTAGGTAAATTGCAAGAAAGAGTTTTGATGGATCAGGTTATTTTTCTTTTTCTTTTTGCTGATGTGGAAAAAATCCAGGTCAATATCTGCAAGTAGAGGTCAATGGAGGGTTTGGTCGTGATGTGCTAGAATTTTTGGTGAAAGGAGATGTTGTTGCTTATCGAGCTATGGCAACAAAAGTCACTTATGTGTACCCTTTCACCACTGCCTTTGGGGATTCAAAGGGACAAGAAGAAAGAATGAAGAAGATTGTGGACCAGTTAGGGTGGTATGCTCCAAGTCTGGAATCCATGGAGTAAAATAACTCTATAATGTCTGTGATAGAGCTTACCACCAATGCCTTTTTCTGCTAATTAATGTGTATTAAGTTTGATCTTAGGCATCAGATAAAAGTCCATTTTCATATCTTTATTTGATAATCGTATATGATTCCATAGTTACTGTTGGTCCGTGGTGGTAACATCTAAGTGAAAAGGAATCTAAAAGGCAACCATTCGTAAGATATTCCTATGAGAATTATCGAGACCAGTATACTCTTTAACTTCCTTAAGGCTATGTTTTGAAATGTATTGGTGAATGTAGGAATTTACAGATTAATTTAAACTTAATTGCTAACAATATATCAAAATCCATCACATTCATAAAAGTCCTTGTGTGCTTGGGTTTGTTCACCTCCTTTTCTGGGTATTTATTGATAACCATATCTACAATGCTTTAACTAAAAGTGGGAATCTGAGTTTGTTAGCATTCTTATCCTGGTGGAGGAGGTATGTGATCTTACTCTTGTCGTTTTTCATTTTTTTTGGGGTCACATTTTTCCATTTTGTCCCCGTGTTAATTTAGCTAGTTAGAAATTTTGAAAGTGCAAGGAATAAATTTGACATGTGACAAAAACTGGCATAGGTTGGCTTCTATTTTGATATGTCACAAGATAAGTATGTTGTCATCCTTCGGATCTACTTCTTGATAGTTGAATTGACATGTTCTATTTGTAATCACGAGACTTTCAGTTCTTATAAAGCTGCATTATCATAAACTAATTCCTAAAATTTTGATTGCTTTAAGCCTTTAACTAGTGGAGTTGCAGGTGATACATATGAAGTCCTCGTCATAAAGGTACTCTTTTTCGCTTATATCCTCTTTTGTGGTATTTGACTCTCACCTGATCAAATGCTAGATGAGTTGCTTAGCTTTGTGTTTGGCCTTACTACAGTATATGTATCTGTACATATTAAGCAGGGTAACATATCTTTCCCTTCCTCATGAAAAATTTATGCAGGAGGAGCTTTCAACTATAAGGACTGGTGTATGGAATGGTATGGATTTCATAAGTACTTGAGCTCTGTTTGGCTACTCAATTTTATTAGCGTTGGATTGGAAGTCGACAATATTTGAGATACGAATTGAAATCTAGTTGAAATTTGCGTAGAAATTTCAATTCCAAGACTTGGGATTGAGTTGTCAAACATAGCGTTAGTGAGTTTCATGCGATTAACTTTGTTGCTATTGGTTTGAGTTTTCTTTAGCTATATGACTAGAAATTTAAGCTTATTTTTCTTGGAAAAAAAAAAAAAAAAATTGCTTTGAAACTGTACTTTTTTTTTTTTCCACTCCTCTCTATCTCAAGGTAGGTCCTGACACTGATATGGGTAAGTGATTTGATGTGTATATAAATTCACTAATCATAGATGTAGTGATTTCTTCAAGCTCACTGCTGTGGAGAATTAACTTCTCTCTCTCTTTGTTGAGGATCTAAACTCCCATATATTTGGGAAAATTCTCCCCAGAAAATGGTCTGGTGGAAGCATTTGTAGGTTTGATGGACCATTATAGACTTTTAAAATTTTTGGAAATTTTTTAAAATACGGTGATAAGGTTCGAGGCAATTTCGGGTAACAGGGACAAGGCTATGTGGCGGCCATGAAGGGCTCCAGCCACTTACATATTTTGAATAATTAGAATTGAATTTTTAAAATTTTAACATATTTGCTTTAGGCAGACTATAATTTAAATAGTTTGCTCAGAAAGTGTTTTTGAAATATTATTTTAGTTGAGTAACTCCTAATTTAAAGAAAATATTGTAAGAGATAAATAGAAAATATATTTTGCTCTTAAATATATAAACATAAATTATCAATAGAGTTATAATAATTAATCATATCTTATAATTAATATGATTTTAATTTCAGTATATTACATATTATATAATTAATTAATTAAAATGATTTTCAATATATTATATTAAATAACTCACAATATACTAGTATTATAATACAGTATATTTCAAGAATTCTTCGACTTGTATATCAATATCACACGAAACATGGCAAATTTACGAGTTTACGTATGGGTTTGTGCGTGCGTGCGCGCGCGCGGACGTATTTTCTTTGGTGGCTTGTGATGACAAAACGAAATTGTTGATTATCTCTACATGTGGGTCAGCAGCATTTAAGGCAAGTAG
>JAUMHB010096744.1:0-10591 GCA_032359685.1 Pittosporum tobira
TATTACATCTTAAATGATGTTAGATTCACTAAATATATAGATGTAACATAATGAATAAAATAAAATTTAAATTAATATGTCATATTAAATGTAATCCTACAATTTTGTCTGATATGAACTATTATATTACATTATATATAGGGATGTAAATGAGTCGAATCGAGTCGAGTTCTAACTTATTCATATTCTACTTGTATAAATTATCGAGTTTGAAATGAAATTTGTTTATGTTTCGTTTAGCTATCGAATTGAGAAAGAATATGAATTGAGCCCAAGTATTTTAAAGTTTTTGACAGACTAACATCGAATGTCAACAAAAAAAAAATTAATAATTTGATAAGGTGAATAATTAATCGAACTTAAAATATATTCTACTTGTTAATATTTCAAATCGAACTTTTAACCAAACAATTTTAAACTATTTGGTTCTATTTACGGCCTTAATCATGTAATAGACTGTTACAAGTTTTCGGATGTAATGAAAAACACTTCTGTAAAAAGGCATTACATGAGTGAACCAAATAATAAATATGTCTCATCAAGATAATAGTCTATTTGTTACAAATCTATTATATTAATTAGATGTGATTCGAACATCATTTAAATTTGTTATTTTGATATTTACATGAATTAATTTAATTTTAAATTTTCAAATTTTGCAAGACTATTAAAAAATAAAGATGTTACTATTTTTGTGAAATTAAATAAGTAGTATTTAAATGAAACTATGTTTTTTTTTTAATTGTAATTAACTAAATTGAACGTTAAACAATTTCGTTGTAGTGCAGCTCTATGCTTTGACTAGTACTTTGTCACTAAATAAGAAAAAGGGAAATAAATAAATAAAAACATTTTAGTCGTCTCTAGTTTTGACTTTTTAATACATGAAAAATGAAGAGGAAAATATTTTGGGGATAATGGAATATTACTTTCGTTTGTGCAATTCAATTACCAAAATGTGATCAGAAGCTTCAAAATGGAAAATATTTTGGGGATAATGGAATACATATGCTCATATAGCTGTGAAAAATGTTGGACTTCGATTTTGAAATATTGATACAACTCAATATGACAAATAAAATGATAAGTTTTGATCTAAATTATGTTATCAAGAAATATATATTTTGTGAAATATTGTTTGAGTCGTGAAGGTGTAATAATGAAGGGGAGCCAAATCCAACTTTGTCCAATTATCCAAACGTGCTGGCCGTGCTCCCGACTGTGCCGTTGTTGCAATCACAAATCTTGTTTATAGTGGCTGACTTGGTATCAAGACTACCACGATAGATGTAGTCACGTAGCAACTGTCTGCATAAAACACAATTTTACATGAAGACAACCTAGCGCTTACAATGTTGAATGAATAATGAAGCAGGAGGATGACCATCTATCTTGGAGTTGCACAGTAAAGTAAATTCATTCTTATTTCATACTCCGTAAATGAGTCGGAATATAAAAACTGAAGATGCGAAAAAGGTAGATGAAAAATGATAGAATAAAAGTAAAATATTATATGTATTAGTAATAAACATAAAAGCTAAATACAAATAAAAATACGATGAATATTTATAAGTTTCATTCCATCACAAAGTATAAATTAACTCGGCTCGGAACTTCCTCCAGCCCCATATTATATAGTACGGAGTATTTATTACAAACATCGCATCAAATGAATTGAAAACAAGGTGAAATGAAGATCACATCATCTTGAAGAAACAAAACTTTTCCTCTACCAGAAATAGTAGTGCTCAGCCTGTTCGCATTATTATATCATGGCAACTCTCTGTCCCTCTCTCTCTCCCCAAGTGAAAGAACACACGACTTGCATGAGTGAGAAATTCTTTCGTTACTCCTGTAATCGGAAGTGGTTATTATTTCTTAATTGCATCAAATGTCCCCTTAAACTCAAATCTTCCACCTGAAACTCCAGATATATGTATATATATCAGCCAATAAACCAGATAGTAGTAGCCAACGGATATCATCCCACCCACAGTGCTGGCAATGAAAAATATAAACAAAGCGCGACTTTTTGAACCTTTTATGTCTATAATAAAGCAATAACAACAAAGATTTATGAGATTCTTGTTACTAAAATAGAGATGCATCATTTATTAAAACGACGAGTTTTAACAAATTTTTTTTTCACACATATTCCTAATCCCTACCCTTACATAGAAATTAGTGACGGTGACATAATAATAATTTTTCTATTTTTAAATTATAAATACCTTAAAAAATAAACGATAATATTTAAAAATAGATGACTTATTACAATTTCTACAAAAAAAATGATTTTTTTTTTTAAAAAAATTATTTTTTAGAGATGATATAATATTTCATCAATATTTATAATAATAAAATGATGAATTAATTATATCATGGTGCATATGGTTGGGCCTTGATTTGGACTTGGTCGTTAGATAGGCAATCTAGCCTGTGAATAAATTTTCTTCTCAAGACACATAAAAAAGCTCAAAAACTACAACCAAATAGAAACAATATGTTGTGCTGTAACAAACCTGTGATGTATATGTCTTCAACAACAGATCACCGCATTCCTCAATAACAACTCTTTCTCCACCAACCAACCTGGCTAGTTCTGTAATCATAGTATCCATTTCGTTGGACTGCAATGGAAAAATAGCTTTTACTAGGAAATTCAAATGTATAAATTTATATGAAACACATGGACATGCTTTGTCTGAATTGTTTCAGCACATATCTAGGTATCAGATACTATATAACTAGCCACGTTAGATTTATTTCTTTCCAAATTTTGTTGTTCAACCAATCTCTTTGGCACAAACTAAAAGTGTAGTTTAAACTAAATTGTAATGCAGTATTGCAAGTGAATGCTACATTAACAGAGAAAAGAATCTAAGGTAAAGAAAATATTCTTTCACAACACGTCATATGGAATTGGCTTTGGAGCTCTAAAGAAGAAGGTAATTAGCATCTTAGAAGAGTCGTCTGTGGCAGATTTGCGAAGGTTGCTCTTGGATGGTTTTCCAGTGATTCTAAAAAGCTTGCAATTTGTGTTGTGCCCGTGTGGGACTCTGCAATTTATGGCTAGAGGTGAATGTAAATCTATCAATTTGTTGCTGTTGACATGCACAGGTGGCAGGATGAGATGCTGTCAGGTTTGTGTTGGAATGGTATCAGATACATTTCCTTTTTATCTGTAGTAATGTAGTTGGCACAGGTGGCTCAACCTCAATTCTAGCCACCAAGCATCGATCCATTCATTTAAAGATCTATTGCTGTGTGCACCCATTGAGGAAAATGCATAAAATGCCCACGCCCCTCTAAGGGGCGCAGAGGAGTTAAAATTTTTAAATCTCAGTCGACCAAATTTTTATTAGACGACAAGATATCTGGTGACTAAACAATTTGTATAGCCACTAGTGTCTATATTGCCAGAGAAAAGAACGACCGAATCTAGTTTCTAGAGCCTTGCTCTAATCAGGGGCACTTGGGTTCGAAACTAAAGTTGGTGATTTCTTTCTCGAGTTTGGGAAACCCATTTCAAGGGATTTGGGAAACCCGCCCCCCTTTGCTGACTGTTTGTTTTCCCTTTTTAGGATAAACCTTCTCTCTCTTTATATATATATATGTGTGTGTGTGTTTGTGTGTGTGCGTGTGTGTTTGTGTGTGTGCGTGTGTGTTAGTACTCCATCCCGGATCTAAAAGAGGTATATTCTCAGTTATCAAAAACGCAAAACAGGTGTGTTCTCCCTCTGCCTTTAGTATAAACTTTCTCAAGGTGTACTACTAATCCTTTTGCCAGGTCTATAGTTTTGAGCTTGTCCCCCCCGTTGGTTATACCGTTTCTCTTCTTCTCTATTTTAGGCCCTCTATGGCATTGTTTGATTGTGCTCTAATGCATATAATCCTGCTGCACCTAAATTATGCCTCCGTTTCTGGCATTTTGTATAAACTATTTTACAGAATATGCTGGGTGAGGACTTCTATAAGCGGTGTTTTTTTGCTTCTCTACTGTGTGCACCCATAAATAACTTGTTCATTACTTTATATTAATGCAAAGACAGTAGATACTCTGGGTTATTCTATTCAGTGACTTCTTAAAGTTGTTTTCGACGTCTTTTCCTTATATGTGTATAGCTCTTGAAAAGGATAAGCTATAAGTAAAGCCATACACTTCCATTTCAAAACTTCCAAAAGTTTTTCTGTAGATTAACTATGCCCAGTGTTGGGGCTGCTTAATAATTGAATTTTCAGAAACCAGTTTTGGTGAAAAATAAAGTGACTTATTATCATACCTTTGGCATAAATCTTTGAATGTGGATACCTATAAGTTCCATCACCTTTATTGCTGAGTTCAAAGTCTCCTCTACCTCTTTTATATCAGCCTGAAAACAGATAATTCCATGGATCAGTGTGTGAGATAGATTAACACAAGATAAAAATGCAAAAACATCAGATAGATTAACTAAATTTCGAATCTTAGAAAAAATGTACATTACCTGAACATTCCCACTAACTGGAAGCCTGACCAATGAGTTGACCAGAGCATGAGTTATCCCTGACAAAGAAGTAGAGTAGTCCTCCTCCAAAGCAGACCATTCACTTAAATAAGGCATCTAGCCATTATTGCAGTGAGAAGGAAAAAAGATTAAAACACTTTCTAAGGTCATCAGGTGCATGTATTATCACCCTGGAGGGCTTATTCATTTGTGACACAAAAAAAGTGCTGCGAATGTGTTGCATGACAAGAAATAAAAACACGAATTAATACCATGAGAAATGAGATTCTGCCCTTGACATTTCAAAAACAGAGTCAAACAGTTAGGATATGAGGGTCAAATAGTTAAGATTTCCAAAGACCGAGGCCTACTTGTACTAGGACTAGAAGTAAAGTTTTTCTGATAAGTTATAAGGACACAAGGAGAGACAACATATAACTTTCAATGCTGTAGGTAGTATTTCCATAGGGTTCTTGCACCCACCTATGACCCTATGTCCCTATCATAGCATTCAAGGTATGATGTAAGCACCTATGACCCTATCATAGTTAAAGGAAGATGTAAAACTTGACACCGGGATAATAAGCTTCTAGAACTAAGTGCCGTAGAATGCATCACAAGGCTGTAACCACCCTCCTCTCATCTCCATGAACTGACTACTCTGATTTCGAGATATTTATCCAGTTGACAGACACATCACAATCTTAAACAATAAACCTCATTGTTTTTGTGACGCCCCGGTCTCCGTACACTTGCTAGACTCATATACCGGTCGTCAACTCCTCTTCAAACTTTCATACTTACAATATAAATTACAACCATTTCTTAATGACTTTGCAGCAAAATTTAATTAATATTATAATTTTCTAAGAATAAATACAATATTTAATCATTTTGAATTTCATTCTTTCAGCTCCTCTTCCTCCTTATCCGTGAGCCTCCCTTGAAGATTCATGGTTTACTTAATTGTGATTGTGTAGAGAAGGCTTGAATTTTGCTAACTTCCTCTTGGTTGCTCTCATTCTCTCTCTATATCTCTCTACATTGGCCTAAGAATGGAAAAAAAAATGCAGCTACTCCCCCTCTCAATTTGCTGAATTTTCCTTCTAAAAGAGTGAAAAAAAAATCTTGCTTGATGAAATGTCTATTTTGCCCTTGGATATTTTGGAAGGAACCACAAGAATTTGACACCTCAAGGGCACTTTAGTCATTTTACATCTTTATTTGTAAATTACCATTTCTTCTCTCAAGGTTTGATTGAATAATTCCTAAGTCCTCTTTCCTTTCAAAATTTCAACCATATCCCCCTTTTGGCTTAATCTTTCACTTTAGCCCCACCTTAAATTCCCATTATTTACCTTTGCCCATATCCAAGTTACTTTTAGTCCACTTCTTATTGAAAACTTAATTAGATAATTCAATTTGGGTCGGCTTAAAAAATATACTTTCACATTGCCTTAAAAATTAATTAACTTCGGGTCTCCCTTTTTGCTTCTAAAATTCAGCCATTTTCTAAAATATGCATGATCCACTTCTTCAATTTTTTTTAATCCATACTTAATTTAACTTATCCCAACTTAAGTTTCCTTTGATCCATATTTTCATCCAACTCCAAAAATCGAGTTAATTTGGTCATAGCTTTACTGAATATCCTTACTTCTTGAACTATTTTCTTCTACAATCTAAATTCACTTTAATCCAACTCATTCGTCCATTTACACTTTAATCGATCCATAACTCATTCAAATATTATTCAACATTCTTGGTTCGTTTTTTGCTTGAGTGTTGACTAATTAAAATTTCTAGAATCGGCCATTAATTACAAATCATTGACTAACCGTTTATAGGAACTTGTAGCTTTTAGGTCTTCCGTCTTCAAACCATCCTCCAAGTAGAAAGCACAATATTGAGACGATTTTGTTTAAATCCCCTCCTACGCCCGCTTAATCCTTACCTATGCGCTAGATCGTCCTCTACTGCCTCAATTAGTTGGGGGCCTAACCATGCCTTAAGAAATTAGACCTCTACCATGTTAGATATTGTAACACCTAGTCACTACGCCCTCCAGGTATAGGGTCAAATAGTTTAGATTTCAAAAACTCTCATACCATTTAACACTATATAATGTTATTTTTCCCAAAAACTGAACTGATCTGGTATCTCATTGCTAACAAAAGGGTGTAAAGAAGTCACTAGTTACCACATCCACACATGAGGAGCTAACCCAGAGAGGTTTCTGTTTCTCAGCCGTCAGATCTTTTACACTTCAATTCCAATATACACTTCAACTGCATCAAGTAATTTTTGTGTTCCTGTTCTCTCTTAGGTTTTATGCAATGATAACAAATGTTTCATTCTAAAAATTGAGGGATTATGATGTGTACAAAAACACCTACAATGAAATCATTTGTGCAGAAATTGGGTAGAAGTAATTTCATTGTGGAAAGCTCGGATGTCTGCTGATTTTACCGGGAGGGTTTGAAGAGGGGCCCTAAGGGGCAATCACTTGAGGAAGAGTATTTGAGGGAGTGCATTTTCAGGCAGTGTATTTAGATATCTCAACATAGCTTTGGTTTGAAAGTTCAAGGTGGAGATTTGTTATATATGTCCTTAACTATGTCCCTTTCCTATTTGGATTTGAGGCTTTCCCTGTTCCTTATACCCTATTCAGAATTGGTGTTTCCTATTGCCAATGTTTGTTAATAAGAGGATTGAAATGTAGTTAGGGGGTGAGGGTTTTAAGGACGTTTTCTCCGTTGTCAGTGTTCTACACAAACCTCGTACTCGATCCTCACTTCTCTCTCGTTTGTGGACATAGGGAAAAACCGAACCATGTAATTCTTGTGTTCAACACTATTATGTAGAACACAATATGTTTGTTACCATCACATATCATATTATCAACGAGCTTGCATCTATCATAACTTAGGTGTACTAATTGTTAATCTAGGTCTTCCGGTACTACAGGATGCCACTATTAACCAATCTAAATTGAATTCCATATCCTTATTGATTTACTCAATGTTTGAAGTATTTTAGCAATTACTATATGTTTTCTTTACCAATAACTTCCGTTTAAAACTTTTATAACCACATTTCATATTGTAAAGGATTTTTCTGGTACCAATAAATGCACATTACCACTATTAATGAATTTCAATCAAAATCGCACTCCCATAGCTAAGTCATGATATAAAGAAAAGTAACATCAATGTGTTTGTGTTTAATCCATCCAATATATGTTACGGAATTTATCAAAATGATGGCCTTACATGAGTTTCAATAATGGTGGACAGAGTCTGTGTTCTCCGCAACAACCCAAGTTCAATGCGTTTCCTTTCCACAACTTCACGTAAATCTGATATTTTGACTCCAAGTGAGAGAATCTTTCTCTGCATTGAGAAATACTGGCTTTAGTAAGTTTGAATCAGAGGTTTCTACCATGAAACAAGCATAAAAAATGACATAAAATTCCTAAATAAAGAATAAGCCTTTGTTTTCCACGTTGATGGATAGTACTAATAAGTAATAAGCATGTCAACCACATGGCTAATAAGCAGTGATATATTAATATGAAACAAATAGCTAAGGGGGAAATGGGTGATAGGTAGTACCTCAGCGTCTGTTGTTTGAGTGCGCAAGGAGGCCACAGCTTTGGCATTAGCAAATCTCCACTGCAAGTAATAGTTTTGAAGCAATCCTAGGGAATGGTAAGTGGAAACCTTCCTACCCTTCCTTGAAAGAGCAGCAGCAGGATCACCAATAAGTTTTGTGGAGGGCGGGTGGGGAGGAGGCAGAGAAAGACCACTATCACCAATGGCCATCATCTTAGCAGAGCTTGAGAGTAGCAAATTAAGAGATCGGGAGCAAGGGGATGCAGCAGCGGATATCATCTTTAAGTCACTATTATTATTGTTATTAGCGGTGTTCGAACTTGTCAATCTGGTGTCAGCAGGCATGGAAGAGCGCATATCTGACAAGCCGCTTGATTGCAATAGCTTGGCAGCAGCAGAGAAATTGTTTGTGTGGTGGGGGGTTTGATGGAAATTTAGCTGCCTGAATCTAGATGGGATCCTCCTATCAGCAGTAGAGGTAGCAGTAGAAGAAGAAGAAGGCGGTACTGTTGGGGTATCAGGCCTTCTTGAGGAGGAGGACTTGGCAATACTAATACTACCACTAGTCCTTTTAGGCTGCTGCTGCAAGATAACGTCATTTTCTTCAGTAGTAGAATCATCATCATCTGATTTTGCCCCTCCTCCTCCAGCTGCTTCTGCGTTGTTCTCCTTGAATAATAGTTTGACAGCAGCACGGTGATGATTGCTAGTAGGTGCTAGTTTATTGTAATTATGTGATGATCCCAAAGGAGAGGAGTCCGATGAATAGCTTCTCCGACTTATTGTCGTCTCATGATGCTGCTGCTGATGATCCATTATCTTTGACCTCTGCTGCTGCTGCTGTTGCTTGGTCTGAAATTCGGGCGGTCCCACGGGGGATGGAGACATAAACCTAGAGCGCACTTCCCTCACTCTAGGCCGCCGATGTGGCCCTCCCTGACTATCACCCACCGTATCGTTCATTTCCCCCCAATTAATCGATGCCGAAACCCTAATTGATTGACTCGTCTGTTAACAATGAGTAATTTCCATGTTCAAACAAATCTATATATCTCTAAGTATCGATTATAAAGTTCCAATGACTGCGAATCAATCCGTTTTTCTCTCAGTGTTCTCTGTTCTAGACCCACACAGATTATCGAATGCAGCCAACTGCAAACTGGATAATTAGGATTTTTGAGGATTGATTAAGGCTAGTAGTATAAGGGGATGTCGTGAATTGAAAAACGAAGCAGAAATGAAAACCTAAAACCTTCAATACTAGCCGTTGTGATCTACACAACTCGACTTGTAAGTTGTAACGGTTCCTTATTTAAAAAAAATAGAGCTGTCGCGTCTTGTGGCTCTCTTTTTTACCGATGAAAACTGCAACATAATAGACAAACTAATCACTTTTGTTCTCTTACATCCTTCCGTAACTAGTGGTGTTTCTTAATTCTATTTAATTATCTTTTACTAAATTTTAAAATAATTTTAATCTATCTTATTTTAATACAAAATGTATTACTTATTATAAATTAACTAAGAATTATTAATGATTATTACATATGATTTAAACACTGAACAAACTTATATTAATTTGAATTTTAAAATTTTATAAATTGACAAAATAAAAATGATAATTCTTAATAATTTTGAAACAGAGAAATTAGCATTCATTAATTGGGGTAACCAAAGTTTTTTTTTTTTTTTTTTTTGATTTATCAGGGAAAAATATTTTGAAGCTTATGATCACATTTTGGTAATTGAATTGTACAAACGAGAGTAATATTCCATTATCCCCAAAATATTTCCTCTTCATTTTTCATGTATTAAAAGTCAAAACTAGAGACGACTAAAATGTTTTTATTTATTTTTTTCCCTTTTTCTTATTTAGTAACAAATTACTAGTCAAAGCATAGAGCTGCACTACAACAAAATTGTTTAACGTTCAATTTAGTTAATTACAATTCAAAAATAAAAATAAAAATAGTTTCATTTAAATACTACTCATTTGATTTCACAGAAATAGTAACATCTTTATTTTTTTAATAGTATTGCAAATTTTGAAAATTTAAAATTAAATTAATTCATGTTAATATCAAAATAACAAATTTAGATGATGTTCGAATCACAACTAATTAATATAATAGATTTGTAACAAATAGACTATTATCTTGATGAGACATCTTTATCATTTGGTTCACTTATGTAATGCCTTATTACAGGAGTATTTTTCATTACATCCGAAAACTTGTAACAGTCTATTACATGATTAAGGCTATTACATGATTAAGGCTGTAAATAAAATCAAATTGTTTAAAATTATTTGGTTAAAAGTTTGATTTAAAATATTAATAAATAGAATATGAACATGATTTTAAGTTCGATTAATTACTCACCTTATCAAATTATTATTATTTTTGTTGACATTTATTAATTTAAATTTTATTTTATTCATTATGTTACATCTATATATTTAGTGAATCTAACATCATTTAAGATGTAATA
>JAUMHB010096755.1:0-10591 GCA_032359685.1 Pittosporum tobira
GATCCAAACTAAATATATAACAATTATTACATAATTGATTGGACTTTTAAGCAATTTATTAATAAATCAAGAGCAAACTATAGCAAAATATTAAGTACAAAATAACTATTATCACCACCTATCTTTGATATACTCCGAGGATGGTGAAATATTTAATTTAAAAACTTCTGATCTTCTGAATGTCCAAGATACTTGTACTATTTGAGATTCTCCACCTATCTATGATATATATTCTAAAGATGACAAAGGGTTTAATTAATAGAGTTCGACTAAACTTCTTAATCGTGTGAATGATAATATGGAGAAATTGGAGATTGGGGAAACTAAAGAAAAATGTCTAGTCCACCTTTATCATATTGATTTTGTCATTCCAGCAAAATTCCATTAGGTGCAGGTTAATATGAAGACATTGATCATTGCGACGTTATATTATAAAAAATTCTTTGAGGAGTAACATCAAGCATTTATGCTCCAAAGCAAATTACTTGAATAATTTTGGGTATTTGATACTTCGACATTTTAAAATTTCTAGCCAAATTTTTTCTCTCAGAAAAGAGAAATGATGCAAGGAGAACGTTCCAAAAATAGCAAATATTATTTATACTTTGTGATGTATGGAACTTTTAATTATTTATTATATTTTTATTTAGTAGTTAGATTAGCCCATTAGGTTTACTATTTTTTTACTCACTTAATATTTTAGAATAAGTTTTCAGGGTCATTTGTAAGTACACCTCTCAATATTATCAAATTTTATTTCTATGGAATTTTACTACTCCCTCTATCTCATAAAAAGTGGTATGGTTTGAATTTTTTGGTCAAATTGACCAAATTTCAAATTAATAATTAACCTTATATATTTAGGTAATTAAACAAACGAACATTAGATATATGAGTACATTTCATGTAGTTTCTAATGATTATAGTTTCATCGTCTATCTATGTATAGATTAATAATAATTTTGATTCAAAAAATGTTCAATTTGACCAAAAAATTCAAACCAAACCACTTTTTATGAGACGGATGGAGTATTGTTTTACCATTTTCTATCTATTTTGTGTTTTCTTGTGATGACAAAACTTATACAAATTGAATTCTTGTGATTGTTGGGTTTTCTTTTCACATCTTTTGCTATGCCATCTTGTATTTTTGGTAGATTAGAGTTTTTGTTGTATTTGTTATTGAAGGGGATGAGCCTATTGTTTTTGTATTATTTTCAGAATATAATGATATTGTGGATGTCGTAATTTTTAACTATTAGATTTTTTCACGTAAAATTTTCATATTCTCTCTCTCTCTCTCTCTTTATTTCTTTCTACTGCATTGTAATTACTAAAGGTACTTGCTACAGGGACATATACAGTTGTAATCACCTTCCTTAAATGTAAAATTTGAGATTAAACATTTATTTTTAAATTATATATATATATATATAATTTTGAAACAAATACAGTACTAAATATGTATACCCATTAACCCATGTCACTCTATGTCGGGGGATGATATCTGACTATTCATAAGCCTCTTTTTGTTGCCAGTTAGTTAGCATCGTATCCGTGCTATTCTCATATGCTCTTTCCGTCCTTCAAGCAAAGTCAAAATCATAAAAAATTTATAAATTAAAAAAATTTCTACTTAATTAATAAAAGAGAAAAAAATTACGTTATTTATAATTTGAATAATCTCATATAAATAAATATTTTATAAATATAAATCACATGATTTTATTAATATATGTATTGTGATATTCTTTTTAAAACAAAATTTTTTTACCATATGATTTTATTTTTAAAATGGAGAGAGTTGTTCATTATATATAAAATTGTTATTTTCACAAAATAAAGTATTATTTCTACATGTAAGACTCGTGTGTGAATAAATAAATATTCTTTATACGAGTTAATTTGTAAATCTCACTTATAAAAATAACACACACACACACATATAGTGAAAATAACAATTCTCATCATAAACATTTATCTTCATCTATGATGCAGGTTATAGATTTTTGGGTTTAATGACTCCAAATTCAACTAAATATATGAAAAATTATTATAATAAACTCCTCAAAATAATTATAGTACCCCAAAAATATATATTATAAATTTTTTAAATTAAAAATTATTTAGGACCCTCAATTTAACAAGTCTGATTTCGCTGCTACCTATGACTTCAGTGTCCTTAATGAGAACTTATGTTACGTTTAGTTCTCATTACTTAAAAAATATATAATTAAATTTTACATTAAAATTGAGTAATGGTCGTAATGAAATCTGCTGTTTGTACTAAAATTTTAGTTGAAAATGAAAAGTATGTGAGAATGGGATGCGAATGTTTTTATCTTCGAGGCGGTGAGTTTTATCCATTCAATTCCTAACTTTATTTTCAACTTAAATTATAATGCTAGTTTAATCATTTCATTTCAACTACTACTCAACTTCAATATAAAATTTTATTTAAAAAAAATTTTTGCAAAAAATAAAAACCAAAAGCAACATTAGTATGTCCGAAAACATGACAGGGAAAGAGCTAGAAGTGATTCTTAAGCTTAGACACAACGAAATTCGTAGCACTTCTGATTGCCCATATATTTTACTGTTAAAAAGTTGAAATAAATGTTTGTATGACTTTCTAAAAATCGAAACTGAAGTATTTCGTCATACGAAATCAACGATGTAATAAAGCAGTTTCAGCCACACCCACCCTCTATAATTAAGGTTGAAGGTATAAATTTATATGACATGCAATATAGTAACGTTCTCTGTGGCACATGTTTTGTCGAAAATCGAAACTCAAAGTGGCTAATATGGCACAGCCAGATTACAAGAATTGATGGCCTTGTATAAGAACGGGTAGGTAAGTTTCACTAGTAGTCCCATTCGTATAATAATCTTGTTTAGGAAGACCGATGGGCAGCTTAAACCCCTACCCTAAAAAATAAATTAAAAAAAGAAAAAAGAAACAGAAAAATATGAGTTGTTATTTTTCAGTATACACAGTCATAAAGCTGCCGTTCCTCCTGCATGTAGTAACTATGGAGTCTGATTCTGTCGTTTTACTGTTCACTAATGCTTTCAGTTTTCTATTTGGCTTAGCTTTTTCAGTGTTGCTCCTCAAATTTACTTAATTTGATTAAATATATTTGTTTAAATCGATCACAGCAATTTTATTGACATAATATGCTTAAGTTGATTGACCATGGCTTCCTTCCATCGTGCATGCCTAAAGGATATGCTGTATATCGTTTCTGATAATTAGGTATAGAGTTGTTGCATACAACTAGTTGAAAGAGAAGTGTATGATTGGGTCATCATCCTTTTGGAAAGCCAACAAGGAGCTACATACAAAAACGGACTTATACCTTCGTTCTTTTATCACATGTTATGCTGGGGAAAAGCCATGGGGATGTTTATCAATGTATATGTATAGGCCTATATAGTAACTTTCTGAATCATGTTTGTACCTTTATAAGAGTATATCTACTATAGGCTAATCATCCGTGAACTTTAGCTTTCGTTTTTGGATTCAACCACCAACCAGGATCGAACCGAAACCCATAACATATCAGCAAGAAATTTTCATTTGAAAGCCAAAATGCTACTTGGGTGTTTTTTAAAACCTAATGTTGGTGTGCAGCCCAAAACAGGCTAGGGTCCGAGACCCACCTCAGCTTCGAACTAGCCTCGTGTTCAATCAGTCGACATAGTGTACTAGAGTCAATTACGTTGATTATGCATATTTATTCTGTTATATCTTCAAATTAAGGTAAATCTACGTGGACAAATGTGTTTTACAATATGTGTTTTATAACTCGAGCTTGGCTACGGCTACCCCATCTGGTGGGGTGGTGATAGGGGAAGGCTGACAAAGGGAAGGCTGTAGCAGTTTTTACGGAGAAGGGCCGCACAAAAAAGAGGCCCGCCGGGGATCAGGGCCGCGGAGATGCCCATAAAAGGCTGAGGGCTGCTGACGGGACCAACATAGTAGACGTCTGGTTGGTGCCTTCTGGGAGCTCGGTGCTGGATGCAAACAACGAGAAGGCTGCCATCCGGGCCCTGTTGAGGAATCTGCCTCTGGATGGGGACCAGGAATTTATAGGCTCGGTCCCTGGTCCCTTATCCGAAGTCTGCTCTGAACACTGCCTTCCGGATGGTGTAGGTATCATAATCGTTTCCCTCCGTGCTTTAGAACTAATTGTTCTTTTCTGACAGTTCAATGTTGTTTGCAAGCGATGAGCTGGATAATGAGTTCCATCAAGGGGGCCACTCTCACAGTGGAGACAGCGAGGGGGCCACCCAGGAGATCATGGGCCTGAGGAAGCAGCTAAAGGAGGTCAAGGAGGGCGCTGCTAAGGTAGCTACAGGGGCTATTAAGGCGGAGGAGGCCGTCGGGAGGGAGAATGAGATCTTTCGAGAGCTGAAGGACGTTGTGGTGTCCCTCAACAGGTAACTCGAGGTCGAGCGGGATGCTTGGAAGGTTAAGGAGGTCGGCTACAAGAACGAGCTGGAGTCGACTTCTACCAGGGTGGAGAAGGCAGCGGAGGAGTTCAAGGGCTTGGCCGATTATCAGGCGATGATCATTGAGGCCTCTGCCGGCCAGTTCCTAGAGGGCTTCAAACGAGCGGTCTACCGGGTTGCCAGAAGGGGCCTTGACATTAAAGAAGTCATGGACTTTCTGGAGGACCTGGAGGCCATTGACTCTTAGCTCGAGGATGAGCCGGTCATCGAGCAGCCTGCGAGGGGGAGCTGCCAAGGAGCCTACTGGGACGACTCTAGAGGAGAAGAAACTGCCCGATCTGCTTTCGACTGAGAAGCACACCTAGTGAAGTACTTGTCATCAAACTTCAATAATATCAACCTTGGTGGAAGTTGCAATGACATGTGCTTGGTTTGGGCTGCTGACAAGAAGTCGACGAGCAATTTACTGCTGGCCTCGAGCAAGGTAATTCGGATGCCTTTAAGGCCGGGTTATGTAAAATTAAGACAAAGGTGCATTGTCGGCGATGAACCTTCTCTGTAAACAGAAATTTTATAATTCTTTCGAATTGTTAATAAAATTTAAATTCCATTATTTGTTTCTGTTTTGATGAATTTTGACTGCGATTGGTTAGAACTGAAAAATTTTACCAAGTGTTGAGCTTGGTATATAAATAAGACTTAACTCTTTCAAACGGAATTCAGTCGAAAACTTATAATTAATTTTGACAAAATTTACAAGTGTAAACAACTTGGGACTTGATAAAGAAAAATTCATCAAGTATAAACAGCTCGACATTTTGAAAAATTGAGTGTTTCTCGGGTGAATGAAAGAGCGAGTTTATTTTTTAAATACCGGTTAGACATCTGGATCCTGATTTTGAATTAAATTGGGTTGCTTAATTAAGCCATAATAACCCGGGCGGCTATCTCATAGTATGCCCCCAATTTGACCATGTTTATGGTTTACCTTAGACATGGTAAAACTTTTAGGAGTGACTGTGGAAGTAGTGCCAGGTTGATAGTGGGAGTTGCCCCCCAAACCGGGCGAATAGAGCCGGTTAGGGTTGAGTATGCATTGCGATTATGTTTACTTGTCCCCTAGGCTGATTTTTTGAGGCACGCAGGTGAGAAATGAAACATAAACGTGATTAGTTTACTCGTAACCCTTAGACCAAGTGTTTTTGGCTGTGCAGATGGGGTGTATAAGTGAAACGTAAGCATGATTAGTTTACTCGCGCCCCTCGGACCGAGTGAATTCGATCGCATGAATGGAGCGTATAAGTGAAACGTAAGCATGAGTCATTTGATTGTGTTCAAAGATGTTTTATTCATATGAAAGTTTGTCGTATGTGGGTGAGCAAACTGTTATAATACATGTTCGTGCAGTGAAAATTGCCCGACTAAAAATATCTATGGGTAGTACCTCTTTAGGTGAATGGTGTGTCATATGTTGTCTTGTTCATAGCAATAAATGTCTTTGAGAGAGTATGTACCTGGGCGGAGAACTGCCGGGACCAGGTAGGGGCCTTTCCATTTTGGGTGTAGTTTGCCCTGCTTGGTCGGCCTGGAAGCGATGGTGGCTTGAAAGACAAGGTCCTCGACCTTAAATCATCTAGTTTTGACTTCGGTATTGTAATATTTGGTCGTCTGCTGCTTAAGCTGAGCTATACGTAGGACAACAGTGTCCCTTATTTTGTCAAAAAAGTCAAGATCCTCCCGTGCGACACTATTTTTGAGGATTTCATCAAAATATAATTATCGGGGGGTAGGTATCTCTTTCTCAATCAAGACAACTACTTCAAATCCATAGGCCATCTTGAAAGGTGTTTCTCCAGTGGTGGACGATGGGTGGTTTCATCATACCATTTTCCTTGGGCGCCCTCCAGCCGTCAGTGGATTCCACTTAAGATGATCCGGTTCGTGGCCTGAACTTGGCCGTTGGCTTGTGGGTGCTTGACGGCCACTCGGCGATGCCTGATACCCATATCAGCCAGATATTATTCGAAGATTTGGTCGAATAACTAGGTGCTGTTGTCGGAGATGAGGAGTTGGGGGATGCCAAATCTCATTACTATCTCGCTCTTGAAGAATTATTGACATTCCCAGGTGGTCATGCGCTTTAGAGGCTTGGCTTCCACCTATTTGGTCATGTAGTCCACCGCCACAATGATGTATCGGAAGCTCTCAAACGAAGTTGGGAACAGCCCCATGAGTTCTATTCCTCATACTGCAAAGAGGATGCAGACCATGATGGAGGAGAGTTGCTCTGGCATCTGCCGCGAAACATTAGTGTAAAGTTGGCAAGCTTTGCACCTTTTGACGAAGTCTTTAGAGTCTCACAACATGGTAGGCCAGTAGTAGCCTGCTCGAGTGATCCGAGCGGCCAGAGAGTTCTTCCTCCGATGTTGCTGTTGTAACTGCTGCTATGAACTTCTTCGAGAATGGTCTCAGTCTGTGATGGGCCAACACACAAGAGGAGGGGAGTAATGAACCCTCGTCTATATAGTGTGTTATCCATCATCACAAACGAGGTTGCCTTGAACTTTAATCTTCTGACTTCAGTCTTGTTGTCCGGGAGGATCCCATGGTCCAGGTAGGCAATCAACGAGGCCCGTCAGTCGGGGCCCTTAGATTCTACAATGACTTGGGGCTCCTTGATGCTTGGCCGATTTAGCGTGTCTAGATAGATGGCTCCTTCAAGGGTGGCTTTGCCTGTTGTTGTTAGCTTTGACAAAGTGTCAGCTACGATGTTCCCTTCCCTAAGGATGGCCAGGACGGTGTAGGAGTCGAATGTGGGTGGGAGGGAGTTAGACTTGGCTAGGTACTTTACCATCCTAGGGTCTATCGCCCGGTAGTCACCCGTGATTTGTTGGATGACTAGGGAGGAGTCGCTATAGATGTCCAAGTTCCTCGCTTGCTGCTTCCGGGCGAGACGCAGCTCGGCCAGTAGGGCTTCGTACTCGGCCTCGTTGTTGGTGGCGGGAAAATTAAAGCAGGTGGCTTGCCGTACTTCGAATTCCTCTGAACTTATAAGGATCATCCCCGCCTCGGAGGCCGAGGAGGTTGAAAAACCGTCAACAAATAGCCTATATGGTTGCATGGATTCCTCATTAGGACGGTCGACCTCCGTTGTGGGGGATTGGGGATCTTCTGGGAAGCCATATTCTACGATGAAATCCACGAAGACTTGTCCTTTGATGACCTTCCGGGGAAGGTATTGGACGTGGAATTGGCCCAACTCGACGATCCAGCCAACGAGGCAACCGAAAAGCTTGGGCTTATGGAGGATTTTTCGTAAAGGCTGGTCAGTCAGCACGTTGATGGTTCTACCTTGGAAGTATTTTCTGAGTTTTCGGGAAGCGATCAGAAGTGCTAGTGCAAATTTCTCCACAATGCGGTACCTGGTCTCGGCATCTTTAAGGGCATAACTGACATAGTAGATTGGATGTTATTGCCCTTAATCTTCGCGAACGAGAACCGCCCCAACTGCCTGAGGAGTGGCCACTAGGTATAACTATAAATCCTCTTCTGGCTGGGCATGAGAAAGCAGGGGGGAGGCTAGGTACGTCTTCAGGTCTTCGAAGGATCTCTGACACTCAGGAGTTCATTGGAAGTTTTTGCCCCCCTTGAGGGATTGGAAGAAGGGAAGGCACCATTCAGCTGAGCAGACAATGAATCGCCTGAGAGCAACTATCTGACCGATTAGCCTTTGTACTTCTTTGACAGTTCGAGGATGAGCCATGTTGAGAACAACTTGGATCTTCTTAGGATTTTCTTCGATGCCTCTTCTACTAACCATGTAGCCAAGAAACTTATCGGCGCGGATGCCGAAAGTGTATTTGGCCGAGTTAAGTTTCATCTGATGGCCACGGAGGTTGTTGAAACACTCACACAGGTCGGTGAGATGATCGACTTCTTGTTTTCTTTTGACGTTCATGTCATCGACGTAAACTTCCATGTTCCGACTGAGCTAAGGAGCGAATACCCTGTTCACAAGTAGTTGGAAGGTCTCCCCTACATTAATGAGGTCGAAAGGCATCACTTTGTAGGCATACACCGCTCGGTGAGTAACAAAGGCGGTCTTTTCTCGATCGCCCGGCCACATACGGATTTGGTTGTATCCGGAGAATGCATCCAGGAAACTAAGTAAAAGGCTACCAGCAGTGGCGTCGATCAACTGGTCAATGTTGAGTAGAGAGTAAACATCTTTAGGACACGCCTTATACATGTCGGTGTAGTCGATGCACATCCTCCACTTACCAGTATGTTTCTTTACCAATACTACGTTAGCCACCCAGTCGGCGTATTCAATTTTGTAGATGAAACCGACTTTGAGCAGCTTGTCAACTTCTTCATCCATGGCTTGTTGTCACGTGGGGGCCATATTCATTCGCTTTTGTCTCATCAGTTTATGTCGGGGATCGACACATAACTTATGGACTGCTATGTGTTCGTCAATCTCCGGCAGTTCGTCGGGAGTGCAAGCAAAGACATCGGCGTACTCCCGATGTAAGAACCTAATATTTTCAACATGTTATAAAATTTATTTATCTTAAACAGTATGGTATTTTTGGAATAAAATAAACTATAGGTGCTAAATACAAATATTATTTCTTGACAAAAAGGATGTTTAAGAGGCCGCCAGGGAATATGCGTTCCCGTACCGTGGGCCGCATAACGACAAAATATTAGTGAACCCCACAACGGAATACGTGTGGACCCTACTAATATTTATCGGACGACTTTTTTAATAATTGTTGACCTATCACTTTCTACTATACTATTACTCTGACAAATATTGCAGCAGTAATATGAGTAATATATATATATATATATATTTGATGTTGTTAGTAGTTTTAAATATCTGCAACAGTTTTGGAAACAATTATCAAATATACTAAACTGTAGTATAGCTGGATAGATGATGGTAACTATGTGATAGCATAGCTATCAGATAATAAATGACTTTAGGAGTCAGTGGAAGAATTATTAAATTTACTATATATGATACTTATGAAGTAGCTGAAGAATTATTAGTAGAAAAAATTGGAATATGTTATACTAGTGGGGTATGAACATTAATTAATAAATGACTAATTTTGGATAAGTAGAATGAGTTAATTAATGGACGGTTGGAATTAATATTTATTTAATTAAGTTTTGATAAAGATTGAGTGGTGAAAATTGTTACAAGTTATATAAAATAGCTATGTGATAGAATTCACGTTAGTTGGAGTATAACAGACGTTTGGTGTATGAAACTTCCTGGGGAAGAATTGAAATTTGGAGAAGATTTGAAGTTTGCATAAAGCATGAAACAAAGTTTTGGCGTTTTATTTTAATAAAGCATGAAATGAGATTTTGACATTTTATTATTATTTTTCATACAACATGAGATAAGTTTTGAAACTTTATTTTCATTTTTCATAAAGCAATGAAAATGAGTTTTTGGTTAAAAAATATGTAAATCAGGAATTATGTGAGATAAATATAAGTTTTGGAAAATTTATAATAAGTAAGGATGAAAAGTTTGAAAATGCTAAATGACATAACCAAAAATTTGAAAATTTGTTAATTATTTATAAAAAATAAAAATAAAAATTCTTAGAGAAGTGTTCGAAAAATTCTAGTATAAATAGATGATTTTGATAGAAGGATTTTACACATCTTACTCCATTCTCTTCATACTATATTGTGAGTGTTTTTTAGAGTACTTCTAGAGTGTTGTTAAAATTACTTTGCAATAGAATTCAAGTGGTACTACAAGGAGCTTTCAGGTAATAATTATTTTATTTTTGACGAAATAATTTTAAACATATATTATACACACATACAAACTTGCAAAGTATATTTACAAAACTATATTCTATAGGAGAAGTCTTCTTTACAAGATTTATGTAAAGCTTTCACTTTTACACTCCCATGAATATTTTTCAAGTTATTATAAGTTTTTGAATAAAGTTATTTTAATATGATTCTTAAATCAGACAACATTATTTTATATTGGTGTTTGACAAACTTATGAAGCCATGATCAAAATATATACTTAAATATATTTTCATTATTGATTATATTATAATATGCAAAATGATTTATAGGTCAACTACTCCTA
>JAUMHB010096777.1:0-10589 GCA_032359685.1 Pittosporum tobira
CTGGATCAGTTTATGAGCCATATCACTAATTTGTTTCAAAATAAAGCTAGCTTGGAGTTTGATGAAGACATCGCGGTCAGAAGTGAACATAGGAAACATAAACCTGGAAAAGGAATTTTCAAAAATCCTCAACATGCTGAGAAAGAAAAGAGGTGGAATTATAACCACAATGATGATGATTAGGATTTAAGGCATTTGAAGTTAACATTTCCAACCTATCATGAAGGAGAAGATGCTTTGAGTTGGATTAATGATTGTAATGAATATTTCAGCATATTTCAAGTTCAGGATATGAGAAAGACTGCTATTATTGCTATGCACACTCAGGGAGTACCAAAAATCTTGGTACAAATCTTTCACTGTTGGAAAGATGGGGATTACTTGGAAGGAATTTTCAGAAGCTTTTATTGCCAGATTTACAGAGGCTGGGGAAGAGAATTTGTTTGAACAATTTAAAGCCCTAAGACAAGTAACCTCAGTTGATCATTACTATGATGCGTTTGAAAGATTCAGAGGAAGACTTTTGGAGAAAATTCCTAGGCTAACTGAAGAATTCTTCATAGGAAATTTTGTAAGGGGACTCAAGGACGATACAAAGAAGGTAGTTAAATTGTTGGATCCACCCACCTTGGCAGTAGCATATAAAAAGGCCAAGTCCTATGAAAACTCTACGACAAGGAATCAAGTTTTGCAGAAAAGTACTTCCAACACTTCTCAAGGTTCCAAAGTTGCAGCAGTAAGTTCGAGTAATAAGGTTCCTATGTTGACCTATCCTAAGCAAGGTGCTACGACAGATATGAATAAACCGAAAGGTCTTACAGCAGCTCAAAGAGATGAAAGAAGGGCTAGGGGACTTTCCTTTTACTGTTATGAGAAGTATACAGCTGGGCATCACTGTACAAAACCTAAGGCCTACATGATTGTAACTAAGGAAACAACTTATGAAGGGCCACCTAAATTTGATGAAGAACCTGAAGAAGCTGAGGATGAGAAGCTAAAGCTACTTCCTGAAGGTAATCCTGGAATATTAGCAGTTGTATTGCATGATGAGCAGTAAGAACCACCTCTTACATTACCAGGAAATTGTCAAGGAAAAATTGTTGAGATTTTAATAGATGGGGCCAGTACTTTCAATTTGATAAGTAAAGCATTAAGTGAAAATCTACATTGTCAGTTGGAAAAGATCAAGCCTATTAGAGTTGTGTTGCCACAAGGTGGAGAAATAGTGATTAATGAGATGTGTCCTAGATTTGAATGGGAAATGGAAGGGAGGACATTTGTTGCACCAATGTGGGTGATGCCTATGAAGACCTGGGAAATTATTTTGGGCATCAAATGGTTTAAACAAATGGGTGAAGTTAAGATTGATTACAGGATTCCTATACTTTCTTTCAAGTATAAAGGGGAGTGGTTGCAGTTGCTTGGAAATAGAGGTGCTGAAAATTCTAAAGGGGATTGTAATTACTTAACTGTTACACAACCAGTTTGGATGGAATAACTAGTTAACAGTTATGAAGATGACGAGTAAGCCTCCTTCATGATTGCTGAGGCTGCTATTGTTAAGATGGGACCCCATATGTTTGAATTACAAAAAGGATTGCTTAAATATAAAGGTAAATGGTATGTGGGAGAAAATGGTGATTTAAGACAGTAGCTGTTTGAGGAGTTAGGGGTCACTCAGGCCTAAGGGCAACCTTGAAAAGGATAGAACAATATTTTTATTGGCCAATGATGAAGGATGATTTAATGAAATGGATAGCTGAATGTCAGTATTGTCAAACCTCCAAGACTGAGCATTTAAAATATCCAGGATTGCTCCAATCCTTAGATATTTCACATACACCTTGGAGTGATATATCAATGGATTTTATCACAAGCTTGCCCAATTCCAAAGGAAATAAAGTCATTTGGATAATTACAGATAGGTTCACTAGATATGTATATTTCTTGACCTTGGTGTATCCTATCTCAGCTAAAGGATTGGCTACTCTATTTTTTGAAAATATTTTCAAGCTTCATGGAGTTCCCCAGTCCATTGTTAGTGACAGAGATTCAATTTTCATCAGTGATTTCTGGCAAACATTGTTCAAGGTGGTGAGAACTAGATTACATACCAGTACTTCCTATCATCCTCAAAGTGATGGCAGTACTGAGAGAGTAAACCAATGTCTTGAGCAATATCTAAGATATATGTGTAGCTTGACTCCCAAACAATGGAGTATTTATTTACCAATGGCTGAAGGGTGGTTTAACACCACCTATCATACCTCTTTGCAAATAACTCTCTACAAAACCTTATATGGAGTTGATCTTATCTACTTATGTATTGACACCAGCAGTCACTCCAAAATAGCCTCTGTAGATGAGATGCTACAAGAAAAGAAACAACAGATGAGATACTTAAAGAGAATTTGGAGAGAGCTCAATTCAGGATGAAACAATTTGCTGATAAAAAAAGGAGTGAGAGGGAGTTTGTTGTAGGTGACTTGGTTTACCTCAAATTACAACCCTACAGACAAGTTTCAGTGGCCTTGAGGAAGAATCTTAAACTAGCCAGAAAATTCTATGGACCCTATAAGGTGTTGGAAAGAATTGGTAATGTTGCGTATAAGTTGGAATTGTCTTAGACCTCAATGGTGCATCCTACATTCCATGTATCTCAACTTAAGAAACACATTGGAACAAACAAAGTACAGTTACATTTGCCTAACTCGACTTCAGATGGATATTTTGATTTGGGGCCCTTAAGATCTGTGAAGCAGAGAAAAATTTATACAGGCCATAAAGTGGTTTATCAGCATTTGATTCAATGAAAAAATTACATCTTGGATGATGCTACTTAGGAAGATGAAGATTTATTGAAAGTTAATTTTCTAAATTTTATGCTTCCTTGAGAACAAGTAAGCTGTTGAAGGGTAGAGTATTGTCAAAATGATCAAATAAGTATTAGCTTATTTTATATTTCAGCAGTTAATTCTCTTACTATAATTTTAATTGTTGTTTAGTAATCAGGATAGTGTGTGATGTACACTTCATGCATATGTGTTACCTGGTATGTAGTTTATAAATACTGGTAGTATCCTTGTATAATAAACATGTTGAATGATGAAATGAAATTCTGAGAACTCATTTTGAGCCACAGTTTCTATTTCTCTTTGACGTCTCTCTAGTTTATCTCTCTATAACTAATTTCTGTTAATTTTTAATTGGCTATTTCCTTCCCTAATTTGTCCAGGTTTAGCCCCTAATCTTCATCTCTATCCCTATTTCTCAATCTCAATATATCTCTACTCCTAATCTTCATCTCTGTCCCTATTTCTCAATCTCAATATATCTCTACTTTTGTATCAATTTCCAGTCTAATTCTTCATAAAAATCATAAAATCAAATTCAGAATCACCTCTTATCTCGGCAAAATATGATATAAACTCATTTCAAATTTGAATTTTATTCTACCAGTTAAAAATTTAATTTTTCAAAAGAATTAATATATTTTTTTTAGAGACAAACAATTACATCTCTGCTATCCTCGGCAAACTGCGCGTACTGCGGGTAGCTCATGAGTTTCTCATAGCTATAATCTAGATGACTGATAGCACTGGAAGATAATAAACCTGAAGAAGACGATGCTTATCTGGAATAACTGCAGTTTAAATGAAACGAATAAAAGGAAGGAGGAGGACGAGTAAACCGGTTGTTGTTAAGTACTACTGGACCCACCAGATCTGAGCACCTTAATGTCGATCTGCCGATAACATACCGGATTCCGGCCATGTCGACAGAAGGCCGATGAAGAAAAATAGCAGCCAGCAGAAAAAAACACACGACCAAAGTCAAAACTAAACAGGACTGTCAGTAGTTAACACTATGATCCATTTGTGAAGCCCAAATTTTGAACGGATCCCTTGTAAAAGCCCAATTTCTGGAATAAACCTACTATAACTGGGCTTTGAATTTAATGTTTGCCCGAAACTAAAAAATTTTAAGTTCATCTCCACCATTAATTATTCATATTTGACGGCCATGTTTGCCATAGTTTACAAAAAATTGTTTCAAAATATTATTCTTATCAATTTTTTTTGAAAAAAAAGGGCATAAGCATGATGTACCCTAACAAATTGATAGTAAAATGTACAATATTTAAAGTGTTCATGTTTACGCAATTGAGTGAATATTTGCTCACCTTCCACGTCCTCATTTTTTTATTTGTATATAAAAAAAATTATACTTTACTTATAGCTTTTGAAAAATTGATTTAAAAAAATTATTCCAAACAGCATGAGCAACTTATTTGTAGTTGAATAAGTGATAATCAATTAAAATAAAAGTCATTCTAAACAAACCCGTAGAGATATTAAATGAGTTAAACTCGAATTTTTTTATGAATAATCTAAAAGTATTTAATGTTAACGAATTTTTATCTGCTAAACTTAAAAAAAAATAGAACTCAAGCCTTATTTTCGACTCATTTAACACCCTAATTAAATATACATAATTTGTAGATCAAGGATGATAGTGGCAACTGGTAAAGGTTATATCTCCCTCCTCTTTCATTCGACCCAAAAAATAATGATGAAGATTTATTTATTTATCTATCTATTTATTTATCAAGAAAAATTAATTAATTTTTTTGACTTTACCAATATGGGGTTAACATCCTGCTGTAAAAATCTATCCTTAAACTCCCTACACTATCTCCTCATTTACCTTTCACCCACGGCTTCGCGTTTTTGTTTTACTAACTACGAGAGTTTTTTTTTCTTTTTACACCGCTAGAGTTTAAATTACTTAAAATTAATCTACTAAAATTTCTAGCTCTCCATGAGTATTTTTTGAATTATTATTTAAATCACCCACACATAACAATGTGTGCTAGCTCGTTTAAGACTTGAGGTATAAAAAAAACTTCATTGATTTAATTAACTAAATTCGAACTTAACTCAATTAAAACTCGATTTAATAAAAACTCAATACTATTAAATATTTTCAAATTTTTTATGAAAAAACACAAACTTAACTCGTTGAAAGCTCAATGAGAAACTCATTCAAGTTAAATAAGTCGAACTTAAATAAAAAAAAAAAATTCAAACTCCATAAACTGACTCATTTACCAGCCCTAATGTGCGTCATACTAGTAGTAATCAAATATTGTTGTTCAAAATGCACCCGATAAAAAATGATGATCAAGCAATGCGGAGTTTATCAACTAAAAATTAGGGCTACATTGAGTAATATCTTACAAAAAATATTAATCTTAAATTTATCGATCATTAGTGTGCTTCAGCTTTTCTTCGATTCCACTCGCATTCGGTGAGAAGGCCCAAATGACGACCAAAGTTTATAAGGGCGTGGCTGCGAATGGGGCTTTTTCCAAGCAGCAGCCTTCCTTATAAGGAGCCCCCATATGGAAATTCGAAATCACTCTCAAAGTGTGTCAGGTGGGTCCAGAAACCCTACTTCAAAGCATGTCTTGAAAGACTTATTTTATTTTTTGATTTTTTGTTTTCTGAGAAAGACTCGTAAGAGTTGAGCAACTCAAAATCCATGACCTAAAGACTAAAATTCTGAAGTGGTTTGTCAGCAACATGTTTCCTCTGGCAATCTAAAGCTTAAACAAAACATCACCTGCATATAACCACAAAGTTAATTACATGTTTTGGACCCTAAAATTTGTCACTATATCTAGTTCAAATAGCAGTTCTGATATTGGCTCATACCTTGTTTGGAGCAACATCTCGGACTCTATGAAATATTGGGTCCTGTATACTAGCATTCAAGGCAGACTCAGCTTCCTGCAAAAGCAGTTACAAAAGTTTAGGTTACAACACAAAAGATAAGGTACTGATATAATCACAAATAGTTGTTAGTACAAAATAATTGTGGATGTAACATCTAACTGTAGTAGGAGAGAAAACATTGGTTGCAGAGGATCCGAAATTAAAGAAGCGCAATTGCCTAAAAAACCAAAAGAGCTGAAAGTTGTAAGCAAACGAAGAACAATAATTCCCATTTAAGATAATCCTCACCGAAAACTGCCAAAGACCAGTCTCAAGAATTTTGCACTTCCTTGTTCATAGAAATAGCGAATTTTAATTTTTAAAACAAAATACTAAAACCAAATAACCAATAGGATATAGTAGCATATTTTCAACCCAAGAATGGTATTGAAATAAACAGTCAAATAAATAAACAGTAATCATGTAATCTGCAAGCAAGAAGAAAAAGTTAAAACCAAAAAATTACGCAAATGAAACTTACTGAAATTATTGATTCTTTTGTCTCAGTTGATCTAATGAAACAATAGCAGTGAATCCAAGGTAGAGAACCCTTCCAGTATCTTCTCTGAATAAGACCTTTAAACGAATCTGCAGAAGGCATCCATGTGAATGGTTAGCGGCAATCACTAATTTACAGAGGCCCGTTTGAGCAAAGGACTACTATTGATCTTTCCTTGATATCCAAATTATAGGACTTTATTCAGGTCAATTAAGCACATTAGATACTCCCTCCAGGTTTGTGAAATCCTAAGATTCAAATTATGATATAAATATGTTAGATTTTTCAAAGTTTGTACATAGTAGTATTTTATATGTAGTTTACAACATTAACTTTGACATCAATCAAAATAAAATAAATTCACTTCATATTTGAATTTTAGGATTTCACAAATGTACTACATGAAAACGCAAAGGTCTCTCTAATTTTGGAATAGAGAGAGTTTTAGAGTGACAGAACGAGTTAGCATAGGGCTCAACATACCAATAAATTGTAGGGCAGAAGCTGGTAGATTCATTATCACATGATCAATATGCTCCCAGGGCTTAGTGTTCACAGGCATGGAACTTTTTATTCGCTTGTTTTTGCCCTTTTTAACCTTAGAAGATGCACAAACACCAGCACCATCAACCCTTCCATCTTCTGCAGCGAATTGCAAAAGCACTGATTAAACTAATTAATGATACTTTTAAAAATATCTAAATAAAATGCTCATCTGCATATCTGTAGTTAAAATTTTGAAACGTTAAATTGAGACTTTTAAGTACTAGTTGAGACTTTAAGTACTAGTTTGAACTTTGACGAACCCATCGTACCTTCTTCACAACCTTCTGAACTTCTTTTAACAGCAGTCGTGCTTGTTGTATCTTCATTCATACATAGCCCTTTGTCACCCTCTAGGTTGCTTAAATTATTACACAGCACTTCTTTCACCTCAGCTGCGTAATATATGGAAATATGGAATCATACTGAATGACTATACTTTGTTTCCAATAAAATATTTTATACATCGAAAAGTAACTACTGAATGACTGTACTAGTATAATTCATGGAAAGGTAATCAATTAGGAAGACGTACCAGTTGTCATCCTTAGATCTTCAGTCTTTGGTACTCCATGTGCCTCTATGTTGCCATTTTCGCATGGACTGAGCAAGGGTGCATCAGATTCTGTCTCATAATTAGGGCCCGCCATCAACTGAGTAATAAATTTCCTCGCATCCATATTGTATGCATACACAAGATCCTTAACCTTGTTGAACTCTAAATTAATCTTCAGATAACGAATACTATCTGGATTCAAGTCATTTGCATACACTAGGCATCCTTTCTGCGCTGCTGGAATAGCAAACGGACCAATACCAGCAAACATGTCACAGATGGTTTCCCCTGCCTTAAACTGAGAAACCAACCTTAGGTGTTCATGCTCCAACCTTGAATTCCAATAGACCAAGCTGTAATCAAGCTTGAATGTTGCCCCAAACTGCTTCACCTCTGTAACCATGTCAGTTTTCCCAGCCAGGATTTCAAACTTTGGCACGCGAAACTCATTAGTAATACCTCCAACTTTATTAGCAATCGTTTGGATTCTCGGATAATTTTTCTGAAGAAAATGAAAAGGACTTGTCACTTGAGAAATGAACAAACAAGCAATTACATGTATGTATAAGGGTAATAGGAGTAAATATTACCCAGAGATAGCATTAAGATATATTTATGCACAAACCGTTAAGGGTGCCCATTAAGGGCGAGAAATAAAACGTACATCATAGATAACCTTGGCAATTATATCCTTGTAAGTAAGTAGTTCATCATTTATATTCAGATGGGCAATATGACCTGCATAACGGATGCAAGATCAGTACATTCATCATAGATCGAAATCGAAGGAACCACTGTAGAACTATAACAGCTCAAAGCAGAATATAACGTATGTAATACTTAACTATCGTTTCAAAAGATGATGGTACCTCAAGTCCAGGTGGCAGAATTTGCTTCAACACATGATCTGTTTCCAAAATCAACCAATGAGATAGTACTTGCTAAATTAGTTAAAGGTTCAGCTATTTAAAAGAGAGTGACTAAAACGTTGTAATGCGATTTGAAGGAAATAATAGACCTGCTGTCCAATAAGAATATCCAAGAGTGAGCGAATATGGAACTACTTCAACATCAGAAAGCTTCTTTAATTCATCAAGTTTTTGGCTTGGAATATCAGATAAATCTGTTTGACAAAAATTAATGAGAAAATATATAAAATCAATCATTCGAAATAAAAAAAAAAAGCACTCTTTCGAAAAATAGATTGCATTGGTTAGATTACCAGCAACATTATAAACAGACACAAAATAACCTCTCAACAAATCTAATGGTGGCTCGCCTTAAAAAACCTATAAAGTACTAGAAGTGATGCCGCAGCTCATGAGTAAGGAGTCCCATTTTGAGGCGGATCCAATAGATCAAAATGCCTAATTAATTAACAAACCTGAAATTATGTTCACCATATCTTACCAGAATTCTGAACGTTCTCTGATAATATCATGTAACGATTTTTCTCAATTGTTGGGTCTTCGGCAATAGGTTTGATGCGGGGTCTGTCAATCAAGTATCTACAAGAAGAATTCCAATTATTCAATGTTCATCGTTCATGTTAAAAGAAAACTAAAAGTTGATGATAGCACTAACTGCAAAAGGAGAAAGATAAAACTATTTTTCTGTATCTGAAAATGATTTTTATGTTGATCTACAAATAATATTTGCACGTGTAAAAATTTTGGTTGGTACAGATAAAGATAAAGGAAGAAACCACAAGAAACTCCACAAAAAACTGGAAGCAATATAAAATTATTTTTCCTTTCCCCAGAAATAACCTTAATCAAGTATGTAGGAGCATCAAGAACTTCAAATCCACTTATGGTCCATTTTATTTTTATTCTGTTTGATAAATTCAGTTAGGTCTAAATTATCTGCTGCTCACACACAAGAAACAAAAGAACAGTCATAGCAAAAGCATGAAAAAAGGGGGCAAGTTCATGCAAGCAATCCAAGTTCAATATCGCTGATGTAAAGAAAGGGCACCAGGGAAACAAAAAGCAGCTACTACTTGACTACTGAAAATCACCCTATCCAAATAGGAGTATTACACTGTTAGGGGAAATACCCATGTTAGAATCTGCTTAATTAGAGGCCACACTTAGCATGTACTACAAGTATACATTGTCTTAACAGAAAAAATACACCCAAAAAAAGTTCATGGTACTTGAGAGTGAAGACCAATTAACACAATTTCTACCAAAAATAGTGACATGATCTCGAACAAAATGGTCCTTTAGCGACACTGTAAATTTCAGATGAAGATGTGAAAAGATATATGCCAATATCATGCTATTGATAATTGAAATAAAACACAATTGAGTTGAACCAAATATAAGACATCGAAATCACTTACTTATTAATTTTTTTTTAAAAAATCACCATCTGTCCCATTAAAACCCGCCCAGTTCGATTTTCTAAGTTAAAGTATGGCCATGTTTAGAATTACTAATTAAGCAAAAATTTATTTAAATTCCCAAGCAATTTAGTATATGACATCTAAAAGAGAGGCCATACCCGTTTAATATTCGGGTTGCAGCCTTGCAGAACTCCCGAGGGATACGAATTGCCCACAATTGCAAATGCACATCTAACTTGCTTTTGTCCAACATTGCCCCTTCCCAATTTTGAATCTTTATCACAATTCAGTCAAAATTTCACCACAACAGTAACTTCAAGCCAATAAACCCTACACAAATTTATCAAAACAAGTGTAAACACAGAACATCTGAAAACAGAACAAAATTCATACATGCACAAATTGAATAAAATAATACCTTTGTTACAGGCTTACAGGCTTACAGCTCAGAATCAGATAGTAAGCTCCAAGGAATTAAATCTTAAAAACAAAAAGAGGGTGAAAATGATATAACGTACAAGGCACATGAGCTAGGGTTTGTTGTTAAGAAGACTTCTATTGTCTGTATGTACTTCCTACTTTTTGTCCCCGGCTGATTTTTATGATTGTTTTGGTGGATTTACAGATAATGGGAGTGGCAATAATGTTGGATGTAATTATTAATTATGTTAAATCGTTACATAACCAAATCGAGGTAATTGATTCAGTGATAATTTTTTGTTTTGGGTAGTATCTATATATGTGACTGTATTTGGTGCATCAGTTTCTCTCAAGTCTCAATGAATCTTTCAGCAGCCAATTTTCAAATCTATCAGAAAGAATAACTTACAAAACCAAGATGATGAATCTGAGTGCTAGATTTGC
>JAUMHB010096788.1:0-10589 GCA_032359685.1 Pittosporum tobira
GCCATGGACATTTGAAACCAGAGCAAAAGGAATATACGACACCCATCTATTTTGAATAAAGAAAGTCATCAATCTAAACATCATCTTCTCTTACGAAGAGGTACATCATCTAAAAAAGTTACATATTATACTATTAATTCAGTATATGTCACAAATTAGCACATTTATGTGTGTGCATATGTTAAAATGCCTATAATATTAAGTCAATTGAAAAATATCTTATATATAGCTTAATTAATCTAGATCAGTTCACTAGAAAATACAATAATATACATCATATTTATAACAGCAAAATCAAGCTTAAAAAAATAGCAAATACTATATATACGATACTATAAATTAGAAAATTTAAGTCGTATTAAAAAGGCTAAAAAAGTTAAAATATAGACAAAATAATATGAAAAAATAATTATATATTAACAAATAATAGTACATAACTCGAGTAAAGTCAAACGTTCATGCTAGTATATTTATAAAAGTACAAACACCTAAAAACTCACTAATTCAATTTATTTTTTGGGTTGCACTTTTACCATTTTTGAACAAAATTGACCTTCAACTTCATTTTTAGTTACATGACTTAATGAGAGTTAAAAGAACTTTTTGACATGATTCATTGAGTCAATTTTAGCTTTCATTAATAAATTAAAAAAATACAAAGTGCAATGATAATAGACCCATTATCTACCTAATAAATACATCTCTCTTGGATATGGATGGACTTCACATAATTTGTGACACCCCTAAATTCGGATATCCATAACTCGACTTGAATTGTCAATTTATACACAACAGAACAATTTACATAAAACACACGATTTTATTATAAAATATAACATATCACACCAGAAATATTATATAAAACACTCTTCACAAATTTATTATTCTCTAGAGAGGTACGCAGCTGAAACATCTAAGTAACTGTATTATTTAAACCTCTAGTTCATTGTTCCAATAATCCCACTATCAGTTATATGCACTTGAAAGGAATATGAGACAAATAAGTGAGCTCAGATAGTCCAGTAAGAGTTATCATGACTAAGGATAGCAGAAACAAGAAAAATTATCCATAGCCTTATAAGTCAGCAAATTAAGTGTAAATGAGAATATAAACATATGAAATACTATCAATGTAACTACAAAAGAAATGTAAGCACAAAAATAAAGTAGTTATGAATGTCAAAATTCTCTGGTCTTTAAACTATCATCAGGATATCTTTACTAGATATGCCAGTATACGTGACTTTACTACATATGTAAATGCCACCAATATCATACATTTTTTCTCCCAGCCAAAGACAATCATAATTTAGTGATTCTGTCACACATGTTAATAATATAATATATGTACGCCCTTGCCACTCAGATTAAGACACCCACAATCAAATCTGAATCCGAAACCTAATGATCACTTAAATAATTAAGATGTAACTTTCAACATCTGTAACGAAAGTAGCCAAATATCAACAAATGAAGAATCAAGAAATTTAGAAATTATTGTTAATCAAAGGGTAATAACAATTGTTTAACAATTAAATTGTCAACATATGTTCAAGGTCAAATATAATATTCAATCTCAAGAGTTTCAAAGTTGAATAAAATATTTTTGTTCAAAGATTCTATTCAAGAGGAAGTGATAGCATAACGTAAAGGTCAAACAATATTTTTGCAGTGGAAGCAAAAGGATAATATTCCTTACCTTGACTCATAATCCGTAAAGTTATGACTTCCTACGAGTAGTTGACATATAAACTGTTATGGATCATCCTAAATTAGGGTTAAGGTTTCCACCTTGTCCCTGACTAGGGCAATATGGCATCCCACGTGGCAACCTAACGCTCGCGTGGCAATTTAACCGGTCACCTTGGCCCTGCTCCGCAAAACATCATATCCGACCAGCCATCCTCAAGGCTCGGCAGCCCGCCTCGCCTAAAGAAGGATCGGCCCCCGACATTCGACTCCCATAAAGGATAAAGCTCGGCCAATCGGCCTCCTAGGGGTTCACACATGCATCGGTCTGCCCGGACCTTACCATCAGGAGCTTCCAAATTGTCTTCAGCCTCAGCCTAGCTAGGTAGTAGATCCACTCGGCCCTGCCAGACGCGCCCGACCCTGCCTGGTCCGAGCACATCAGCTGAAGGCAATAAAATAAGTTCCCAGACGATGTTACATCAACTGCCTAACCCTGTAACCCTGTCAACTCAAAGCAGACGCGTCATACTTGTTGTCAACTCACAGCAGGCGCACCATGCCTACTTTATTAGGTTGCGGGTCAAGGCAAAAAGTCTACAAATGGCTTCTCCTTCATACAGGAGAAAGGGACTGGCTCTGAAGACAGAAAAGCTAATACACCAGCAACACACCGACAACTCACCGACAACTCACCGATAAACTCACAAGAACAGTACACTCTCCAAACTCACCAGTCTCCTTCCCTCGATTGTCGTCCAGCATCGAGCTTTCGGCAGGAACCGACCATACATTTACCAAGTCGGCCCCACCAGAATGCTTTGGCTTCTTTTGGGCTGTGCCCGTCTCAGCGGAACCCTGCTCCCCGGCGGGCCACTTCTTGGCAGGAGCCCTCCCCGCAGTAGCGGTAACCGACACCAACCTCCCTGTCTCAGTCAGCTTCAAATGGCGGACCACGACTGCTTTACCCTAATTCACCGGCCCAGCCCCTTGAACCGAACCACCACTAGAGGCGGCCTTAGCGGCCGACCGCGGCCCAATCACTACTCCGGCGGAGCTCGGCTTCTACGGAACAGCCTTAGCGGACAACCCTGAAGATTCCTTGGCCTTGGCCTTTTCCTGGGCTAATCGTTGCGCCAGGGCAAACAACATGTCAACACCTACAAAATATAAAAGGGTCAGACGACCGGGCCAGACAAAAAAGTAAAAGCAAGAAGCAAAAAACAAAAGAAAGCTCCTATAAACCTATATCCGTGTTCTATCAACCAAGAGTTGTCCTGGATGGCGGTGTACGGCTAGGGGCTTCCTCCTTTCCCTACGTTGGCAAATAAACAGTGCTCCTCCAAGGTCCTCCCAGTCAGCTGCATTGGCGCATGGTACACTGCCTTGCAAGGCCTTTCCCACCCGGGCAGCACCGCCAGATAGTCCCCGGCAACTTAAAACCACTTCGACTTCCACTTCTTGTGCTTTGACGCCGGGGCAATCCACTTCTCCCTCCTCGGCTTCTTGTTGATGGACTAGAAAGAAGCCTATGAGTGGGCGACATAAAAAGTTTGCTAGAAGAAGTCCGGTCAAACCTCCACACCCATACGGTGACACTGAGCTAAAAAGCCCATCACCTGGACTTATGAGTTAAGGGTCAGCTGGCCCAGGCCGATCCCCAACAATGTCATGAGGTCATGGATGAACTGGTGAACTGGGAACCTGAGCCCTCTCATCAGGTGATGCTCTCTAACTCCTACCCAAAGCCCCTCCGGCCTACTATACAGGTACTCCCCCGCCTTCGGGAGCCTAATCCCATACTCTGCCGAGATCTGGTACTCTGCCATGATCAACTGCAATCGGCGACGAGCCAGTGTGCTTGACATGTTACAGTCCGGGCGGCTGACCCGATCCCCATACTCTGCTTCTCCACCGAGGTCCTCCACCTCGTTCCCGGAGCTACTCACCGGCTCAGCCTCGCCACCATCCACTTCACTGGGAGTTGCCTTATCCTTAGGCAAGTCTCTCAGTAGAGTTTTCACCTTACTACTAGGCCATGCCGTCTCCCGTGAATGGGACCCACCAAGGTCCCCAACAGACTTTATTACTGCCGCCTCATCCTCCATAACATTCACCACTTCAAAGTTCTTGTCTTGGGCCATTTTAACCAGATCTGAAGGAAGCTAAAATGAAAAAAGTGAAGAGTTGAAGGATGGCTAAAAAGTGAAGAGTTGAAGGATGACTTACTTGGTAAAAAGCTTGAAGAGGATCTGAGATCTCCGGTGACGCAAGAATTCCCCAGAAAAAGTTGTTAATCTCAAAAGTGCTAAAGTCAAAACGAATGGTACTGACCCTCTCTTTAAAAGTGCCCCAACCCGACGGTTGGGTTTCCCCCTTGGAAATCCAACAGCTACTATGTGACAGCTATATCACACCTTCCAAAGGCAATTATCACGACACAATTAATGAGGCTTCAGAAGACGTGCGAACTGATTCCTCGTTGAATGCTCTGAAAAGGAGCGTGCATGCGAAAAAAAATTCAAAACGACAGACTCGAGATCCCTCCAAGCGACCTGGGTCTCGCCCGACTAACTTCCATCCCAGCCAATTGAAGGACGATCGGACTCAGAGCCCGACGGTGCACTAAAGTACCTTGTCGGACTGGGGGTATTGTTAGGGATTGTCCTAAATTAAGGTTAGGATTTCCACTTTGGCCCCGACTAGGGCAACGTGGCATCCTACGTGGTAACTTAACACTCGCGTGGCAATATGACCAGCCACCTCGGCCCTGCTCCGCAAAGCATCATATCCGACAGACCATCCTCAAGGCTCGGCAGCCCGCATCGCTTAAAGAAGGATCGGCCCCAGGCATTCGACTCCCAAAAAGCACAAAGTTCGGCCAATCAGCCTCCCAGTAGTTCACACCCGCATCGGTCCGCCCAGACCTTACTATCAGGAGCTCCCAAATTGTCTTCGACCTCGGCCTACCCAGGTAGCGGATCCGCTCGGCCCCGTCAAACGCACCCGACCTTGCCTGGTCCGAGCCCATAGGCCGAAGGCAATAAAACAAGTTCCCAGACGATGTCAAATCAGCTGCCTAACCCAGCAACCCTGTCAACTCAAAGCAGGCGCACCATACCTGTTGTCAACTCACAGTAGGCACACCATGCCTACTTTATTGGGTTGCGGGTTAAGGCAAAAGGTCTACAAATACCACCTCCTTCATACAGGAGAAGGGGGGACTGACTCTAAAGACAGAAAGCCAATACACTGACAACACACCGGTAAACTCATCGGAACAGTACACTCTCCAAACTCCACAAAATTACTTCGGTAATCCCTTCCCTCTCCCACTCGATAATCAGATCTTCATCTTTATCCTTACTAACTTAAGAATTGAAGAGGGGAACGAGGGACCACCTCCCTCGTGTTGCCCGTGTTTCAGGTTTGTCTGCTCCTGCTGCTGACGTGTGCCCAGCTGGAAACAAGGGTTGGAGGAGGTCAAAGATCAGAGTTATCCCAACATAAACCATTTTGCATATTATAATCTAATCAGTGATAGATATATTTAAGTATATATTTTGACCATGGTTTCATAAGTCTGTCAAACACCAATTTATAACATAATATAATTTTGTATGATTTAGAAATCATATTGAAATAACTTTATCTAAATGTTTTGAATTAACTTGTAAAATATTTGAAGAAGAGTAAAAGTAAAACTTTTCATAAATCTTACAAAGAAGACTTCTCCTAAAATATTTGATATTATAATTGTACTTTGCAAGTTTTGTACGTAAAGTAAAATATGATTTAAAATTATTTCATCAAAGACTGTAAATAAAGATAAGTGTTATCTAAAAGTTTCTTGCACTAACATTTATATTCTTTTGAAAAAATAATTTTTGCAACACTCTAGAAATACTCACAAGAATTTTGTAATATCAAATAATCACTCAATATAGCATGAGAGAATGGAGCACTGTGTGAAAATTTTTCTTCTCAAGCCATCTATTTATACTAAAATTTTGGCAAACTTTCCCAAGAAGCTCACCCAAAAATAATTCAACTGACAATTCCAAAATAGTTTTTATGTCAACTATTTTATCATTTTTTCAAAGTTTCTTCATCTCATCCATCAAGCACTAATTTTTGTCTCCAATAATAGTAATATGCCAAAACTCATTTTCATACTTTATATCCACCATTATATTTTGTCTCAAAAAATCATAACATGACAACCCTTCATCTCATACTTTATGAAAAATAATAATAAAGCCAAAACGTCATAAAATCAAAACTTTATTTTATGCTTTAATAAAATAAAAACTTTATTTCATTCTTTAATAAAATCAAAACTTTAATTTAAATTTTTTTTCTTGCTTTAATAAAATTAAAAAATTATTTCATGTTTTATGAAAAATAAAATACCAATACTTTATGCTTTATGAAAAATCAAAACTTCATTTTATAGTTTATGTAAACATCAAATTTTCTCCCATAAATTTCAATTCTTTGTGGAGAAGCTTCATACGCCAAATGTCTCTTATACTCTATCCCATATGATCAGATACATATCTCTTTATATGAATGAATTCAATTTTAAAATAATTTTCACCCCTCATCTAATAAATATTATTTCCAACTGTCAATTAATTAATCATTCTACTTATCTGAAAATTAGCCACAGATTACTTATAATTTATTCTCCACTAATATAATATTTTCTAAAGTTTTCTTCCAATAATTCATCTAACAATTCATAAATATCATTTGTGGTAAATCTAATAATTCTCTCACTGACTTCCTAAATTATTTAATATCTGATAGCTATGTTATAACACATTTACCTTTATATAACCGGTGCCATACACTAAATATTATTGACACTACAATTATTTACTTAATAATCGATTCCAACAATGAGAAAATATTTAATACTATAGATATTGATTATAGCAAATTATTTATCAACAAATAGAAATATATCTTAACTATTACCCATATTATTATTTTATTTATTGTCGGGGTAATAGTACGGTAGAAAGTGATCGTTATTAAATATTGACTATTTGAGACTTATGACGACTCAATAATTGTCCGACAATTTTTCTTGTAGGCTCCACACACTTTCTATTATGGGGTCCACAAATAATTTGTTGTAGGATTCACTAATACTTTGTCGGCTATGCGACGTATCGTATGAAAACGAATATTCTCTGAAGTCAACGTTGACATTTTGTCGGAAAAATATTTGTACTTCGGACCCTATAATTTATTTTATCTCCACCAACACTATACTGTTTAAGATGTACAAATTTCATAAAATAGTAAAAATATTGGTTTCTTACATAATTTATGTGTGATGCCCTTGATCTAATTTTGTATTTGTATATTTGTTTGGTTTTTATGCATAATTTTAAAAATATTTTTGTTATGACTTTGTTCCTTTTAAAATTTGTAGTTCAAATGGTTAATGGAAAGGATATTAATTTTAAATAATTAAACTCATCTTACTTAAATAATATTATATTTAAATTTTGGTTAATTAACAAAATGAAATAAATTTTAAAAAATATAAATATGGTAAAAACATTGTCCAAATTTAAAGGTTATAAAAAGAAATATTTAAAAAAAACCAAATTATCATATATCTATTTAGAACTTATCAAAAATATTTTTTCTTAAAAAATAAAATCTTATATTTAAAATAAAATAAAATATATGCAGTGTATGCAAAAAAATAAAATATATTTTTTTAATAACTTTAGAAGAATTTAGCATAAAAATTTACTTTTTAAAATTTTATAATATGATGTTAAATATTGCATCAAGTCCGGGCAACGCCAAACTTGACTCTCAACTTAATATTTGACTCCACAACTCAGTGAAGGCTAAAAAGATTTTTTTCATTAACTCACTGTGTCATGCCAAGTTTTAAATACATATAATAAATAAAACAATTACAATGTTAAATGTAACCATCTCATTATCTTCCCACTATTTATTATTAATTATAATTTTATTACATATAGCCTTTAAACCATACTCACATATTGTGGAATTTGGATGAATTTCATGTGTTTATTTGATTAAGCTATATTTTTAAAAAATTAAATTACTATACTCAATTAGATTAAAAATTTAAGATTTATTTAATTAATGATTTATTAAAAAATACATAAATATAAAATTTTTAATTTTTTAATTATATACATAGTATTTAACTTGGCAACATCATGTTATAATTCAATTTTAGTTAGTTAACAAAATAAAATATGATATAAAAAATAAATATAGCAAAAAAAGTATACGTATTTAAAGGTAATATAAAATTTTTAATTTAAAAATTATGATGTCATATATCTATTTAAAACTGATAAAAAAAGTTTTTACTTAGAAAGTTATACCGTATATTGTATTTTAAGAAAACTTATCTATATATCCAACAAATTTAGAAATTGAAAGTGTACTTATTCAATAAGTCATAAAAAATTAATGTAAGAGTATTTTTTTTATAACACCCTATAAAAGCAACGTCCGACGTTAGATGTAGTTTATCAAATAATACAATCAGTAGTTCAGTACCTTCTGACTAATTTTAAAGTTAAATAAACGTGACCCAATGTCATCTTTTACTCCCTTCGTTTAATCCCTTTCGTTTTAAAAATAATAAATAATATTTTATTATTTATTTTATAAACTAATAATGTATTAATTTTTTTTTGAGCATGTTAAATATTTTACTTTTTTGAACGTACAATACAATAATAGTCCTCCTTAAAAAAATTTAAACATTTTTAGAAACATGAGAGACATTAGAGGTAATGTAGAAAAATCCTTACTATTTTCTTCTAAGAAAATACAAACGACAATTATTTAAGAACAAATTTCACTCTATAAGAAAACTACTCCCTCTGTCTCATATTAAACGCCCACTTTTTTATTTTTGTTTGGCACATATATTAACTGTCCTATTTCTATATTTGTACTATTTTTGTTCAATTTGTTTTTTCTAACTATACCCTTTATAATTTGACTAATTCATCTTATATATTTCCAGAAAAAAAATGAGTACTTGACAATATTTATTGTATTATTGAAGAATAGTGTATGTGTATTTAAGTGTAAGAAAGAGAGTGTTAACGCACACAATTTTAAAAAAAAAATATGATACATATGCGTCTTGGAATTAAGTTGAAATATAAATATGTGACGAGTGAGAATGAGCTGTAAATATTATATTAATAAAGGTATGTAGGAAGAATTATTGGAACGGTTGGTATGAGACGGAGAAATTATTATTTTAAAATAGAGGGGGTATAATTTAACGTACTCATTTTTCATGTTTTTCATTAAAAGATGATAAAGGCCACATGATTGGTTGTTGTCTATCTTATTGAATGATTCTTTTTGTCCGATTTCCACATTTGTATGACTTATCTACTTTCGGTCGATGGGGTAGATCATGTTTCGGTTTCCCAAATAACGTTACTGCAAAAATGAGATAATTAAAGCATAAGCTTTATTAGAATTCCGGCTCGCACAACGCATGACAGTGATCCAATAAGTATCCCAACTAGTCAGTTTGTCCACTCAAAAAAAAAAAAAAAAAAAAAATTAGTTTGTTAATAAGTACTCCATTTTTAAATTAAAAGTGACTATTTATTTTTAGAGTGCGCGAGAAATGAGCAATTGCGTAATAACAAGTGTTTTAAGTGATATATTTTTTACTGTTAATTTATCTGGGTATGCTTACACTCATTTTCACGTAATTACGTGAGAATATGCTTACACTCATTTTTTTCTTATTTTTAATATAATTTAAAATTTAAAATATATTTTTATTTTAGTAATTCTTCTACTGATCATTATTTTATGAATATAAATAAAATTTCTGACGGTCTTTAAAAGAACATATTTTAATGTAAAAATTAAAATTACCTCTTTTTTAAAATAATTTTTTTTATAGGTGTCTATGATTTAGAATGTAAAAAGTATTATTATAAATTCTTGGACATTTTCTTTTGGTACTATTAATAGTAGATCGCATTCCATCTGAATGTTATGCGAGAGAAGGAAGATGAGGTTCGAGCTGTGATCTCTCATTTAAGTGAGTGTCTCCTTTACCACAAGGTTAACCATGCACACAATTATCTTAGTGGTTCATTAAATAGTACAACCTGCCTTTTAATCTATACAATTTATTTTGACACTAATTATTTCTGAGAATTTTTTGCCCTAGGTACGACTTTTTTCATTCATATTGATAGTATAGTCATATTAGATTTTGACCAATAATGTACATTGCAAGCTATCTAAGAAAAAGGTAAAAAAATGTTGCTCCAGAAGCTTAGATGAACCCATATCAATTTTAGATTTTTGTGAACAAACTTCAAAAATACAAGCAAATTTTTAAAAAGGAAAAAAAAAAAAAAGATGGAATAAATAGTATATTAAGGGAATAAGTAATTTGTTGAGGTATAATTTCAAAATAAAATAAAATAATATAATTTGTATGATGTAAAATATAAGAGTATAACTACATACACATCCATAATCCATTACACACTCATTATATACTAATTTAATGAAATATAATATAATGGGTAATATAATTAAAAAATAAACATTTTTATTATTTAAATTAAATATTTAAACCCTTAAACAACACACTTAGTATTTTTTTTTTTATTACAATGAGTGTACAATAGATGTGCTCATAATTTTTCTCAAAACATAAACATGCTTTCCAAGCCAAAAGTTAATAAGATAGATTATTTAATTTAAAGAATAATGTTATATATGTTCTAATTTGAATTACTATATCGAATGTCATGTCTAATTATTACAGGATATATATAATAATAAGGGTTCACAATAATTTTATAAAATTTTATATAAATTATTTTTACGGT
>JAUMHB010096799.1:0-16606 GCA_032359685.1 Pittosporum tobira
TCAAAAGTCGTCTAACGAATATTAGTGGGGTCCACACGTTTTCGGTTGTGGGGTCCACAAAAACTTTGCGGCGTTCCTTACGGGAATAAATATTGCCTAACTTTAGCGTTGACATTCTTTTTGTCGGAAACCAAATAATTTTATTTAGTACTTCAAAATATTAAAAATACTGGGTTTTTACATGTTAAGTCGTCTTTTATCATTTATATTAGTTAAAAGTTTAAGTCTGATTAATTTTTACTTAAATTTAACTATTTCTATTTAAGTATTTGATTTTTTATCCATTAACCAAATTTATCAGCCTATTTTTTAAAAATTAATATAAATTATAATGACATTTCACATTATAATATTTATCTCAATAAAGTAGACATTAAATAATAAAAAATGAATGGATGAACGTTAGAGCAGGGGTTTCCAATGGGTTTTGGCTATCTCCATTTCGATTTTCATGTGATTTTACTCAATACACTACAGACATCTATTTATTGGTATAATTTAAATTTAAATTTTATTATTTAATTTATAATATTGAATTTTTTTTATTATTTTTAAAATTAAAATAAAACGATATTTTTCAAATTTGTTATCACAGTTTTATCCTCATACCATCATAACTAAATTAAATATTTTATTGAATTCAAGGGTAAACATGAAAATATATCCTTAATTCTTTTAAAATTTTTAGCCTAATTTAAAAAATTTACAAATTTAATGACAAATTAAGTTTATGTAAATGGTGTATTTATCAACCTTTAAATGTCTGGAAATGAAAATTTAAGTAGTACATAATCAAATTGGATTTAGAATGACCCGAACAGAATGAGCTGGAGCCCCAAATACTCTTTGGGTTCACGTAATTTCCCAGGGCAATTAATGGGCCCATCACCTTCGATAAGCCCAAAAATTTAAAACAAACTTTCAGTGAGCGGTCGACAATTCCAAGTTGGAACTAATTTTTATTTATTTCGTGTTTTAAAATATTTTCTATTTTATGTTTCCTATTTGCATAAAATTTGAACGGCTGCTCATTTTACAATAAAAATCATGATGTTTGTCTGATAAAATAAAATAATTAATTCAAAATTATACGAAAATTCATTGGGCTCAAAGTCTTCCATAGAGACTTCTGTCATTGAAGCATAAATAGAAATTAAGTCTTAATAATTAATGGATGACAAAACAAATTATGGAGTTTTTTAAATCATAGTCCTTCTTCCAAGATCGACGTAGTGTTATAAAATAAAATAAATAATAATAATAATATTTATTAAAAATATTAATTATATTGTATTTTATTTATTGTATTATTATTTATAATATTGACTGCGACATTCCATTTTTATAATCTTTAGATAAAAAAAATTGGTGCGAAGTTAACAATGTCATTATCATCATTATCAGCGAAAATACAGAATATAGTGCTGTATAAGATTTAAGGCTTGTTTGGTTTTCTATGATAAAATTGATTATAATTTATTTTTAAAAATTAATTATTTTAAATTAATTTTAAAAATTAATTTATTTTTTTAATAAATTAAATATAATAATATTATTAATATATTTTAAAAAATCAATTAATAAATATTTTTTTAATTTTAAAAAAAATTAATTAAAAAATAAATTATAATCTATTACTGTGCCAAACAAAATACCTCAAACCGAGTCGGCACCTTCAGGAATCAGGCAGTTGTTTGATTTGTGTTCGAAATCCGCGCCTCACTTTTCTGTTCCATATTTCTCCCTCTTACACTGTTATAGTACTCAACCCTAAAACTATTGAATTAGGGTTTATCAGACCCAATTTTAGGGTTTCAATCCGGACAACCAAAATTAACCGCAAGATATGTCGAAGAGAAAATTCGGATTTGAAGGCTTCGGCATAAATCGTCAAACCACATACAACTTCGACCGATCGCAAGCTCCGCAGCGCCTCTACGTTCCTCCTTCCTCGCGCTCCGGCGGCAGCCACGACAATTACGAAGACACCGACTTAGACAACATCGATTACGTTGACCACGACGATGCCTCAAACGAAGCCGTTGATAACGATAACGAAAACGGCGGTGGTGGTGGCGGAGAGGATGAGATTGATCCGCTTGACGCGTTCATGGAGGGGATTCACGAGGAGATGAAGGCGCCGCCGCCTCCGAAGCCAAAACAGAAGGCGGAGAAGTATAGGGAGGAGGAGGAGGATGATCCTATGGAGAGTTTTTTGAGGGCGAAGAAGGATGTTGGCTTGACGTTGGCTTCGGATGCCTTAAATGCCGGTTATGATTCGGATGAGGAGGTTTATGCAGCAGCGAAGGCTGTGGATGCTGGAATGGTGGAGTATGATTCGGACGATAACCCAGTTTTGCTTGATAAGAAGAAGATTGAGCCGATTCTGGCTTTGGATCATAGTTCTATTGATTACGAGCCCTTTAATAAAGATTTTTATGAGGAAAAGCCATCAATTTCAGGTATACATTTCATAACTTGTAGTTATTCACTTTATGATTGTGTATTCTAGTGGTTTCTGTTACGTATCTGTAGCTTTAAAATAATTAGGCATTTGAAATTTGATACAAAGTAAACTTGAGCTAGAGAAAAATTGAAGTACCTATATAACTAGTGTAGCTAATTTCTCGCGGAGATTGTAAATTATTAATCCAACTTTTCTGTGGGTTGCATATAAATAAATCATTCCCTCTACAATTTTTGAGACCGTTTAAAATAGATGACCGTTTTGTTGAAATACCTGTTGGTGAAGTTAGTGCATTGAGTTTGTAGATTGACCTGGTCTTTTGCATTGAGATAGAAAACTGGGTTAAACTTAAACTGGTGGTAAATTCCTCCCTCACTTCCACAAAAGGATTCGCATTTAAGCATTCCATATCTATCAGTCTTGTCTTTTTGATAGTGGCGAGAGATATGATTTAGGAACAATCTTGGTATTCTTCCACAGAGGAGCCAGTGTTTGTTGCTACCGTAGTTTCTGTGACTAGTCATTTGTTATTTGAATCTAAATTTGAGCCTTGTTCAGGTATGACTGAGCAGGATGTTTCCGAGTACCGGAAGAGCTTGGCCATTCGTTTTTCTGGTTTTGATGTTCCAAGGCCAGTTAAGACATTTGAAGACTGTGGGTTTTCAGTGGAGCTAATGAAAGCAATATCAAAACAAGCATATGAGAATCCAACGTCAATACAGTGTCAAGCTTTACCAATTATCCTTTCTGGGAGAGATGTAATTGGTATTGCAAAGACTGGTTCAGGAAAAACTGCTGCTTTCGTGCTTCCTATGATTGTCCATATAATGGACCAGCCCGAACTTGAGAAAGAAGAGGGTCCCATTGGAGTTATTTGTGCACCTACAAGAGAGCTAGCACATCAAATATATTTGGAGGCCAAGAAATTTTCAAAATCCTATGGCATTCGTGTCGCTGCAGTTTATGGTGGCATGTCCAAGCTTGATCAGTTCAAAGAACTGAAGGCAGGATGTGAGATAGTTGTTGCTACTCCAGGGAGGTTGATTGATTTACTTAAAATGAAGGCATTGACAATGTCAAGAGCAACTTACGTGGTCCTTGATGAAGCCGATCGGATGTTTGACCTTGGATTTGAGCCACAGATAAGGTCCATTGTTGGTCAGATTAGGCCAGATCGCCAAACATTACTCTTTTCAGCAACAATGCCTCACAAAGTTGAAAAACTTGCAAGGGAAATTCTCACTGATCCAATAAGAGTGACCGTGGGGGAAGTTGGCATGGCCAATGAGGATATTACTCAAGTTGTTCAAGTAATTCCTTCAGATGGTGAGAAGATGCCTTGGCTTCTTGAAAAGCTACCTGGTCTGATTGATAATGGCGATGTCTTAGTTTTTGCTTCGAAAAAGGCCACAGTAGATATGCTTGAATCACAACTGGCTGAGAAGGGGTTTAAAGTGGCAGCTCTTCACGGCGATAAAGATCAAGCATCTCGTACGGAAACACTGCAAAAATTCAAATCTGGAACATATCATGTTCTCATTGCAACTGATGTTGCTGCTCGGGGTTTGGACATCAAATCGATTAAGTCGGTGGTGAACTTTGATATAGCCAGAGACATGGACATGCATGTTCACCGTATTGGTAGAACAGGGCGTGCTGGTGATAAAGATGGGACCGCATACACTCTTATCACACTAAAAGAGGCTCGGTTTGCTGGTGAATTAGTCAACAGTTTGGTTGCTGCTGGTCAGAATGTTCCCATGGAACTGATGGATCTTGCTATGAGGGTAACTTTTTGTAATTTTTATATTTTCTGTTAATAAAAGCATTTGTTAGTGTCATTAATGCATGTTGCATGGGGCATGTCCAATATTCTCCTTTTCCAGTAGTTGAAAGCATTAACTTATACTTGAATAGTAGTATTAGTTGTAGTCCGTCTACATGTAATATGTGTATGATCGTAGTTAGTGTGCATGAGGCAATAGCCAGTGATCGTCCCTCCTCAGCTTTCCCTTACTTAACTGCATACCCAATTGTTTTTCAAAAATCACTGTGGAAAGTTTGGGGCAAGCTTGCTATCCACTTTGAATTTTGGAAACCCCAGAAACATTCTGATGTAAAAATTGGATGGGTTTATGTATTTTACATTCCTAAGGCTAGTGATTTGATCCAGTGGATTTATATCGTTGACAGTTCCTGCCACACAATGATCAGTTGTACAACTCAACCGAACCAATATATGAACCCAATCCTTTGGTTTCCCTAACTTTTATCCCAACTTAGTTGTCCCAAAAAGTACAAAAAAAGTTGTATCCTAACATTTACTTGCTGTTTAATCCTTCGAAATGATATAATGAGTACCACTTTATCCTTGATTTTCTTGAAATTCTATTGATGCTTGCAAGAGTTTCTAAATTTGGAATGATTGGCTTTTACTCAGGACGGGAAATTCAGATCGAAACGTGATGCAAGAAAAGGAGGTATAATTTTTTTTTAATAATCTTGCAACTACATGCCATTTAGGTTATTTGTGGCCGAAAAATGAGATGCATGTTTTCATCATGTGTTGGGAACTCTATAACAAACAGTTTTCTATCTGAAATGTTACAAAAAACTCCTATTAAATTGTTTACTGCCTGAAAGTTTGGAAATGGGTTGTAACAACTCTTAGTGTGCTTCCACAGGTGGCAAAAGGGCAAAAGGAAGGGGAGGAGGTGGCAACCGAGGTGTGCGTGGGGTGGATTTTGGTCTGGGTATTGGTTATAATCCAGAATCCAAAATCGCTCCACCAAATGCTGCCCCAAGTCGGGCTGCCACCGTAAATTCAATGAGGACGACGGGGATGGCACAATTCAGAAGTAGTTTCGTCGCGGCTTCATCTACTTCTCAGAATGCAGGGGCGAGTTATAGTTCAGGCACCTATCCCAACAAGAAGCCGGTGTTACGTGGGTTTGTATCTGGGGGATCTATAGGTGGTGGCATGCCTCTTCCTCAGACAAGCAGTCCAGTAAATTCCACCCCCATGCATAGTGGCCCAAGCTCACAGAACAGAGAAACTGCAAGCCAGAAGAACACAGTAAGGTAACATTTTTACAAAATAAATAAATAAATAAATAAGGTACTTGAGCTCCTTTTAGTAGTATGTCCAATGTTGGTGTTAATGTTATCTGTTTTACTTTGTGCAGTTCTAAAGATAGAGGAGGTCGAGAGAGACGGAGGCCTTCTGGGTGGGACCGCTAAAGTTTTACAGCAATATGATGTGCTTGTAAGTTAATTCGAATGTAATGTTATACGTGCCTTTCTACTTTTGTACGCACATTCCTCCGCATGTTCTCCTTTTGTGTTCTGTGTCACTTATTTCAAATTTAGTGTATTATAAATTTTTTGTTTGTCAACAATTCAGTATACCTTTTCCGGAGCATATTTATTAATCAGTATGGAAGCCTTTTTCCGCATCTGCTGTGTATACGTTCGAGTGTCTGGTGAATTTTAATTAAAACTACTCGGTATACATTTTAAGAACGAAATCACTGTTAATTGGTGGAGGTGGTCATGGAATTTAAATCGATTTCTGGTGGACTGTTTCACCATTTGAAAAAACCGTCTTATGGAGCATATAATAAATTATACTGTAATATACACAAACTGAATGAACGTTTTGTTGTGAATTTTCAACTACTACTAGGTATATCTTTGGAAAATGACAGTTTTAAAAATAGTTGTATGATGATAATTTTTACATAAAAAAAATAATTTTAGTAGGAGGTCAAGTAAAATTTATTTTTATTTTTATAATGAAATAATAAAGTAAAAATATTACGGTATTTTATTATATTAAAATAATATTTTATTTTTAATTTTGGAACTTTCTAAAAGTTTCTCTACGGGTTATAAAATTAGAAATATTTTAAAAAGTGACATTTTTTATAAATACATGTTTTATTGTAATTTTTACATAAATAAAAGTGTTTAAATTTATTTTTTTTTATAGAAATAGTGTAAATTTTTATCTTTATGATAAAAAAAATATTAGGATATTTTATGAAACCAAAATAAAAATTTATAATTCATTTTTAAACATACAAATAAAAAATAATTAATTTTTATTTTAAAATAAAAATAATATTAACTACTTTTGATTTCACAAGGAAAATAGTATTATTAATCATCTCTAACTTAGAAGCCGAGATAATATTATTTACATCTAGTCACTCCATAAAATAGTAATGCCCTGAAAACAGAAGAATCCTACAATAGTGAAAGATCTACAATATATGCTCCAAGTCCCCGGATATATTTTGAACTTCATAGAATAAAAAGGGATATTTTTAAAAGAAAAACAAAGGAGTATTTTATACAACGATAAGATAATATTTGAAAAAAAATAATTATTATATTTTACATTTTTAAATAAAATTTTAAAAAAAGTCAACCCCTAACTATCAAATTATTTTTTCAAAATATAAAAACAAAATAAATTTTTATTTTATGTAAGTTACATGAATAAAATAAATTTTAGGTTAAATTCCAACATAACTTCACTTGAATTCTCTATTATTTTTTGCAGATCGTCCAAAGCCATCCCTCTCGAAAATCTCTATATACTTACAGAATAGTCTCTCATTATTTAATATTTGCAAAATTTAAGTTGATCCCATATTTTGCAAGAAACACTAATACTCTGTTTGTTTAAAAAAAAAATAAAAAATTTAAAGCATGTAATTTAAAAAAAAAAATATTTTTAAAAAGAAAAAATATTTTAACCCACAAAAAGTTAAATATTTTCATAAAATTTTTATTTTTAAAATATAAACCACATAATTTATTAAAATATATGGTCAAATTATTTATTTCGGAATAATAAAAATAATATTCTACGTTATTTTTTTTTAGACAGAAGAGAGTATTTGTTAAGAATATGAAAAAATAAATATAATTTAGTCGACATATAAAATCAAAATATGATGGGTCGTAATATTTTTTAAATAATTTTTTTAATATTTAAAATTTAATAAAATATTTTTATATTTAAAAATATGGAGTATTATCATTTACCCACGGGAAGGGTCCTACACGCCTACGCTAGGTCGGTTGCTCGGGTTGTCTCACGCATCTCGTTTGTAGCCCTAGTCAAACAAAATTCTAGGGAGTAGAGAGTGAAGATGATGATGGTGAAGATGAAGATGATGATGAATGGTAGCCGTCGATTCTCCCCTAGATCGTCGTTGCTGGTTTCATATTTTTCGACGGTGATGATGGAGGCCGAAGCTGAGGTGGCACCACCACTCTCCCAAACCCAACAACAGCAAGGAGGTGGAGGAGGAAGAGATGACCGGCTGTACCGGAGATTGTCGGCCTTGGGTATCACAGGGGGCACTGTGGCACAGACTTTGAACCAGTACATTAGAGAGGGCAAAAGCGCACACAAACATGAACTCGACAGGTGCATCAAGGAACTCCGCAAGTATGGCCGATTCCGAGACGCCCTTGAGGTTTTACTTTCTCCCCATATCTATACTTCCTAAATTTATAAACTTAAATACATTTTGAAATCAGCCAAAAGGAAAGAGTAAAACCTAATGATTGCATACATTTTGTGATGTCTAGCTTTATTATTTTGTTTTATACTTCCATCACTCCAAAAGGAACTCTTTTTGTGAAATACAAAATATTGAGAAATGGGACTCATTTTGTGGAACAAGCATTTGAAATGAGCATTTGATTAGTTGTTAAATAAAATGTCACCATGTGAGTTACTCACTACGCTCTACAAAATGAGTAATCTTTGAGAAATTTATGAATATTAAGTATACATTTTTATTCCATATTAATCTCAAAAAACCAAGAACATTTATTTCCAAGGTGGTGTCCTTATGATGTAATTGCCTAATAAATTTGAGGAAATTGTGTCATTTTATAATATGATTAGTTATTGATAATGGAACTCCTTTTGTGGGACTAAAGACTCTGGAAAATCAGGCTCCTTGTTTGGAAGAGAGGGGAGGGAAAATTAAGTTTTTGATATTTGTGTGCTGTGAGTTGTACTAGTAATTTTTTGTACATGCTAATTAGGTTGGGATTCCTGAGTTATTAGTATGATTATTGTGTATTTCTTATTTGAACATTCAATTGGAAAATCAAAGCTACATGTTTATATTACTCCCTCCATTCTACAAAATGTGTCTCATTTCTCAAGTTCCACAAAATGAGTTTTCCGAATGGGACTCATCTTGTGGAAAGGAGGGAATATATTTTTTGGGGGAGTTCAGTCTGGGACTCTAGGGCGTAGATAATGGTTGTTTGCTTGGTGTATACATATAGAGACTTCTTGTGAGGTAGGTTGTTTTTCTTACTTTTTTTATCCGCCTTCGCATGTACTGGGTTGAGGTCTCTCTTTTGGTGCCTTTGACTATAAATCACTGCTTCCATTATGCAAAAAAAGAAGGGGGAAAATTTGTTCCACAAGACAAGTTCCATTTTTAGGATGATAGTATAAAATGATATCTATATCTATAGCTTTATAGGTATGTAATTATACATGTATAAAATGCACATTGTAAACAGTGTATTGCCTTATTGGTGCTTCGCCATATAAGCACTTTTAGGCTCTCTGCCGCCATCTCGTCTAGCCTTAAAGCCTTGATGACAACTATGATAATATCTTCAAGTTTAACATCATTATTCACTATCATTCCTTCATTACTGGCTAAACACTAGTTATGTTGGGGGTAATACGAGTGCATCCTTAAAGCCTGCAGCTGAGAGACTTTTTGTGGAACAAATGGAGTTTTATTATATGAATATTGTCTCATTAAACTTGTCTCCCTTGTGAGCGTGAATATGCACAAAAACTGATACAGGTTTTCAATCTATTTGAAGCAGATAATGGAGTGGATGGATAAAAGGGACATTAACCTTTCGTACAAAGACCATGCAATACGCTTGGATTTGATATCAAAAGCCAAGGGAATATCTGATGCTGAAACTTACCTAACTGGCCTCTCACCATCAGCAAAGAACCAATTTACTTATGGAGCTCTGCTAAACTGTTACTGCAAAGAAAAAATGGTTGACAAGGCCCAGACGCTATTTGGGAAGATGGACGAAATGGGCTTTGCTTCTACCTCGTTGGCTTTCAACAATCTCATGTCCTTATATATGAGATTAAACCAGCCCGAAAAGGTAGCTCTCTTGGTCGAAGAGATGAAGAGCCGGAAAATCCCACTAAGCACATTTTCTTATAACATCTGGATGACTAGCTGTTCATTTTTAGATGACGTTGAGGAAGTTGAGAGGGTATTTGAGGAAATGATGAGAGACAATAAAGAACAGTGCAATTGGTCAACGTATAGTAACCTAGCTGCAGTTTATATGAAGGCTGGACTTAATGAAAAAGCTGAATCGGCCCTTAAAAAAGTAGAGGAAGAGATTGGAAAGGCAGGTTGGCCCCGTGAGCGTCAGCCATTCCATTTCCTAATAAGCTTGTACGCCAGGACTTCTAATTTAAGTGAGGTCCATCGAATTTGGCAGCGCTTGAAATCGGCATTTAAATTTACTACCAATGCGAGTTATCTTGCCATGCTTCATGCTCTGGCAAAACTCGATGATATTGACGGGTTAAAGAATTTATTTGAGGAATGGGAGTCAATTTGTTCAAGTTATGATATACGGCTGGCAAATATTGTCATAGGTGTTTACCTAAAACATGGCATGATTAAAGAAGCTGAAAGGGTTTTCGGTGATGCCAAAAAGAGGAGATGCAAAGGACCTTTCTGTTGGCCTTTGGAATTGTTCATGTCATACCATTTGGAGAATCGTGAAATAGATTTGGCATTGAGATATTTGGAAGCAGCTATATCTGATGTCAAGGACAATGAATGGCGTCCAATCCCTAAAAGTGTTAATAAATTTATGGAGTACTTCGAGGAAAAGAGAGATGTTGATGGTGCCGAGAAATTATGTGAGATTTTGAAGAAAGGAAATTGTCTTGATTCTGAAGCGTACACGTTATTGCTTCGGATTTACGTAGCTGCTGGTAAGACGGCACCTGATGTGCGACAGAGGATTGAGGATGCTGGGATCGAAATGACCTCTGAACTTGAGGACTTGCTCGGAGAGATTTGTCTTGAATAGATGTTGGGGTAAAGTAGTGCCTAATTTTATTATTTTCAAATGTATAGGCAGTATCCATGTGATGGACGTAGTAGCGATTTCTCCTTAGCTGAAATGCTTCATTTAGGGAATTATCAACTTTATTAAGTTTGGGATTTGGTAATATTTGCTATGAATATTTCACTATTTTAGCAATTTAGAATTTTGAAACTGAATTTCAAATATTTGTGTGGTGATTCTATTTATTTATTTTGGGGCCTTTTGGCAAGTTGTTGAGACGAAATCTTCTTGTCTGTCAAATACAGTATTATTCAACACGAATTACATTTTGTTTGAAAATTAAAGCCATGTTAAATAATGTCATCCTGACTTTTTCTTTGAATTGAACGAACTGCATTTTAAAGCGTAATCTGTATTTTTGCACACAGCTTGCTTTTTGCAACTGTTGATAAAGAGGATTTTCAGCTCACGTTTTATATCATTGAACTTTTTTTCCAATCCTTGAAAGCAAATCTTGTTTTCTCTTGTTGAAAAGTTGTGGTATGATTTTATTAAGTGCATGTTTGGTAGATTGTGATATATTAAATTTAAGTTTAAAAAATTAAATTTACAGTTTAAATTTAATTTTAATAAAAATTTAAAATTGAATTTAAGCTACAAACTGGAATTTAAAAAACTATATAACAAACAAGTCCTAAATGTCTAAAGTCAGAACTCAGTAAGTAGCCCCATGTAACTCTAATGAATCTCTTTAGTTTTCCATACCAGCACCAGCCAAAATCCTAGAAAATGAAATACTATTTAAATAAATTAGTATGATATGCTAAAAGTAGTAAATAAAATACTAGAAAATATCTCAGTACCTACCGGCTAGTTTTGAAATAAACTGTTCAGGGTTGTTTGTATTTGCACGGCTAAAATTTTCACTTCAAATTTTATTGAGTAAATTTTATTTAATCACTTGTGGTTTTAATTGATTTTTATATTATTATTTTAAAAAATTAACACTAACTATTATAGTTTTAAATTTAAGTGAAAATGTTATATTTTTATTTAACGCCGTTAAATCAATTATAAAATATCAATAATACCCTTTATATATGATATTAGATTGATGTTTCTTTTTCTTTTGTTTTCTGATTTTGCCATCGACCGACTCTCTCATCCCTCTCTTTTCTTTCCAAATTACGGCTGATAGACACTAACTCTTGCAAAAAGGATTAAATGCATAATAGTTTATTATATTATTTTTTTTATAAATATATTATTATATTATATTTTTAATAAATTTATTATTATATTATATATTTTTAACAAATTTATTATTATATTATATTTATAAATTTATTACTATATTATATATTTTTTATATAAATAATCTCTTAAATTAACAAAAAAATAAATAATTATTAAAAATATATAATATCATAATAAATTTATTAAAAAAATTAATATAATAATATATTTATAAAAAAAATATATAATATAATAAACAATTATACATTTATCCCCCTCGCAGTTATTATAGGATGTGTCGCACCATAAAGGAAACAAAAGAAGCGGCTGTAAATTCTCTCCCAATAATCCTTCCCGTCTCTCTCTATTTTTCCCCTCATATTTCTCTGATCTGCTGCCTCCACTTTGTCCGTTGACCCTTCTTGTTCTTGATCCATTATTTGAAGAGCAACATCGTTTTTTAAAGGCCAAATATCAGGTATATAACCAATACCCACATTTGACTTTGTTTTTTTTTTTTTTCTTGATTAAAAAATTGACCTTTCAATTGGAGCTATTATATCTTAATTCGTTTCTCTTACTAAAGTTGTTATCTTTGTGGGATGGATCTGTTGAACTATGTTTGATATATGCTGCCTTGTTATTTATGTTAGTTATTTGATAAAAGTTCATCTTTTTTGTTGTGTTCGAATATGTGCGGCCATTTGTTATTTTTCTAAAAGCAAGGTTATGACATTTTTGCAGAATGTCAGTTAATGTGAAGCTATATCATGGTGGGAAATTGGTGAAAGAACCCGTATATTCTTATATAGGAGGGAATGGAAAAGTACTGGGGCCATGTATTTTGGACCGAATGTCACTTGAATATTTTCAATCCATCCCCACATTTTGAGTTGTACTTCTTATGTCCTGGTTATCAAATTAATGATGGGGCTATGATAGAGCTTAGAAATGACCTGGATGTGGAAAGTATGATTGAAAGACATAAGGATTTTAAACTTGATACCATACATATTTTTGGAGTCGATATTGTCGTTGTGGGAAATGAAGAGATCACTGAGAAAGAAGGGCCATCAGTTTCAATTAGTGTTGAACAAGAAAAGGGGAATGAGAAACAAGAAAAAAAGGGTGAAAATGATAAGGTTATTGAAGAAAAGGGGAATAAGCAACAAGAAATTCACAAGTGGGATGAGAATCTTGTTGAGAAAGAAGGTGAGAAGGTGAATAAAGGGAAGAAAAAGGTTGGGAAAATTGATAAGGTGAATAAAGGGAATAAATGTGAAGAAGAAGATGATGATGGTGATTATCTCCCTAGTTGGTTGGATGAGGATTTAGAGGGACCTGATGATGATGATGTATTTTACGAGGGACCAAAGAAGGCTGTGGAGAGCAACATTAAAGATGTGTTTTCTGAAGAGTGGTGGACTGACGATGAAGGAGATGAAAAAGATGCTTTAAAGCAACCATTTGTGTTGTCTGACGATGAGGATGAATTGGATGGGGATGGTTGCAATGAGTTCAATGAGGAAACTGATATGCAAAAGGAGATAGTACTTGAAATTGGCATGGAGTTTGCAGACCATAAATTTTCTAGAAAAGCCTCAAGTGCAAGGGGGATTTGATATTCGCTTGTGCAGAATGACACTAAAATGATTACGGCTAAATGTAAAGATGAAGATTGTCCATGGAGGGTTCATGCCTCACGTAAGCAAGGTGAAATGACATTTAAAATTAAGACAATTGGTGGGAATCACGTATGTCATGGTAGGGATTCAAACCATCTTGTGGACTCAAGATACCTAGCAAGGAAGTATATAGATGACCTAAGAGATAATCTAAAGTGGGAGTTAGGTGCGTGGCAGACAAAGGCCCAAAAGAAATGCAAGACAAGTTTGAGTAAGTCAAAGCTATATAAGGCAAAAAGAAACGCACAAAGAGAGATAGTTGGAGATGTTACCGGACAATACACTAGGTAATTATTTTGAGAAGTATTAATTCTTCTTTAATAATTCCATTTAGTTTATAATTCTTTTATTTTTAAATTATTTAAATTCTTCTGAGAAGTATTAATTCTGATATATTTAATTTCTTTTAATTCTGAAATGTGTATTTTTTTTTAATTTTAAATGTTCCAGGTTGAATGACTATATGGCTACTGTTCAAAAGTATAATCCTGGTACTTGCTTCAAATTTGGAAGTCCTGGAGTTGATGGGGAAAGAGATGCATAACCAGTTTTCAAAGATTGTATATGAGGTTGGAGGCATCAAAAAGAAGGTTTTTGTCTGGATGTAGACCTATCATTGGGCTTGACGGGTGTTTTCTCAAAGGTGTATTCGGGGGGCAATTATTAAGTGCTATTGGCAGATATGCAAATGATAACATCTTCCCTATTGCCGTAACAATTGTGGAGATTGAATCGAGGGATAGTTGGGAGTGGTTTAGGACTCAGCTGTTGTTTGACATTGGTGGGAATGATGAAAGGAGATATGTCTTCATATCTGATAGACAAAAAGGACTACTGGAGTACTTCCAAGACAAGTTGCCAAATAATGAGCAGAGTTGATTTAATTCTTAATATTTTTGATTTTTTATGATTCTGATATGTATTTTTTTTACAAGTATTGTTTAAAGCACCTATACTCCAATTTTAAAGCTACATTCAAGGGAAAGGTGTTAAGGGATTTGTTTTGGAAAGCAGCCAGTAGTGGTGATTTGTACACCTTTAGAGAGGCAATATCAGAAATGATAAAAATTGATGCTGAAGCAGCTAAGTGGTTGCTTAAAGTTAGGCCAAAGCATTGGGCTAGATCGCAATTTTCTGATCATTTTAGGTGTGATATGCTGGTAAACAACTTAAATAAATCTTGGAATTCTTACATACTGGCAGCTAGGGATAAAGGCATTACCAATATGTTAGAATGGATTAGAAGGAAGTTAATGGAAAGATTTCAAATAAAAGGGCGGGGATTGAGACATATCAAGGGGCCAATTGGACCAAGAATTCAGAAAAAAACTTGAAATTGCTAAAAAGTACTCAAGAAATTGCCTTCCAACATATTCTGGGAATGGTCAATATGAGGTTGATTGTGATGGTAGGACATGGTTGGTGAGTATAAATGATAAGATCTGTTCTTGCAGGATGAGGCAGTTTAGTGGAATTCCTTGCAAACTTGCTGTTAGCGCCATTTGGAGACATAGGAAACAACCAGAACAATATTGTCATCCATGTTACTCAAGAGTGACCTACATTACCATTTTCAGCCACAAAATCAATATGGTTCCTAGCCATCATGATTGGGAGATTAGCAATTTGCCACAAATCCAGCCACCCGAATATCATAAGCCAACTGGACGACCAAGAAAGCAGAGAAGAAGAGCTGAAGATGAGCCTAAGAATCCATTCAAGGCTTCAAGAACGAATTTAACTGTTACTTGCGCAAGATGCTTGACATTTGGACATAACAACAGGTCATGCAAGGAAGATATTCATCCTAATTCAAAATTGGATAAGGTAATTGATTTTAAAATTAAGTTTAATTAATTTTGATTGCATAAGGTAATCTTTTTTGATAAATGCAGAAAATGGTAATTCATCTCAATCAAAAAAGGATGCATATCATGGAAATAGCAAAAAAAATATTTGTATTAATATTCTATTTGTTTATATTTTTAAAAAAATTAAGTTTGATTGCATAAGGTAATCAAATTAGAATTTTCTATAAAGGGTAAACAAGGAACTGGGACATCTGGTACTTCTCCTCAACCTGCATCTGAGGCAGCTACTTTAAGTTTGCAATTTTTTTACTTCTTGTTGATAGTCCTAATTTGTCTGGTAATTCATGAAGTTTGCAATTTGATGTTTCATTTTTATTAATTCATGAAGTTATGGAATATCTATATCTATTACGAATTTGGCCTCGACTGTTTATATAGTTCACAGAGATTTGTTTAGCAGAGCTTCATCAAGTGATTACTGTCATATGAGGTGAAAACTGTCATTGGACTTCTGAAATTTTCTATAATTGAGGCAGCCATTGTAAGTTTGCAAAAGTTTATCTTGTTTGGAATCAGTTTTTGTTTGGAATTCTGAAATGAACTTACCTTGTTTAGAATCACTTTTTGTTTGGAAATCTGAAATTTAGGTAATTTTATCTTAGGTAATTGTAATGATGCATCTTAGGTAATTTTATCTTGTTTGGAATCAGTTTTTCAGTTTTTGTGTTTGTGATTTTGGTGCCAAGGTGTTTTTGAACTATCTACTATACTGTATATGCTATATGGATGGATCCTATGTGTTTTTCAGTTTTTATTTTTTGGATTTAGGAATCTGCAAAAAATAAGAAAGGCTTTACAAAGGCACCAATGCAGGCCAAACCTAAGAAGGCATCATTGCAGGTCAAACCTAAACAACCTCCATTACAACCAAGGTGGGTGAATCCAGGAGGTTCAACAAGTTTAACATGGACATCTTCTCAGCCTACAACAAGTTCTTATGCTAAGCCAATTAATACTTTTCAGCGTACCTATTCTTCTCAGCCTATTGGGTCGGCAAAAGGTCGACGGATAAAACAGAGGGCAGGGAGAGGAGGTCTAAGGTTGTAAATTTTATCCTTAGTGGTTTTTGTTAGTTTTTAGCACTTCTTATCAGTCCTTAGTATTTTTTGTCAGATGGTAAAGATATAGTTAGATTGTACTTCTAATTAGGTTGATTGGTGGTTGGTTGGTTGGTTGGTTGGTTGGTTGGTTTTTGACATGGATAGATATGACTTGAATGTATATTATGTTGATTA
>JAUMHB010096799.1:16706-30069 GCA_032359685.1 Pittosporum tobira
TGGTTGGTTGGTTGGTTGGTTGGTTGGTTGGTTTTTGACATGGATAGATATGACTTGAATGTATATTATGTTGATTAAGACTAGTTTAAAATGATTTTGTATTCCAGTTTTTAGTTTTGTGGTTAGTTTTGTGTTCAATGTGTAAACCGAAAATGGAATTGGTTGGAGTCTCATCAGAGGCACACAGTACTGGATCCTAATTGATTCATACACACGAATTCCAGTGAGTCGTCAATTGTTATTCCACAGTTTAAAAGCAATTCACAACTCTCTACGCATCAACTGATTCAATGGAATTTTTAAACAGTTGGCTCTGACATTTTCTTTCCCATTTCAAATTTATCTATATGATTTGCAATTTCCCCCCAACTAGCGCATATTGTAATCCATGTGAATCAACCACCAAATCATAACATAACCAGTGCTATCAAATCTTAGTACATAGAGGATCACATTACATTCAAGTCATAACATTGAGAAGACTACATTAAATCATTACATTGCACAACAAAATTAGTGCTATCAAATCTTAGTTAAGATCATAAGCAATGATAATACACAGGAATATTCCCACAATTATAATTGTTTTGACGTAGACTTTTAGACCATTGACCTCAAATGAGTAATCGCAATCACATTTCACTTCCATTGCATTCCCAATTGTCCCAATATAATTGCTTTTCATGACCTCACTCTTTGACCCTTCATACGCCTCACTATTTGCAATTATTGTACCACATCCAATACTTGCAAACATCAACACAAAATATAACCGAATTTTACTTGGTTTGTCTGAATCTTATTTGGTTTGTCTGATTCTACTATCTTGATAGTTGCCCTTTTATCACATCTTTAATTTTTTGGTGTGTGCTTTAAATCCATGCTGTTTCCCCCTCTCGTGTTGCTTGACGAATGCATGCCTATTAATAAGAAAAGAGATAAATTAATTCAGACAGTAAAACAAACATATACATTACCTATTAGAAAGGAAAAAATATAATTTAGATAAATGTCAAACAAGTTCAATGCAATACAACCAACAACTAAACTGCTTTCAAAATTGAGAACCTTCAATGCAATACAACAAACATAAACTGCCTATAAAAAGAAGAAACAAATGGTTTATTACATATTACCTTCATTGTATAGACACATTCTAAATTTTTTCACCTAAATTATCAATAAAATTGCCCGACATAGCATAAAATTATTTAGAATTATTCAGAACTTATCTTCAATGCAATACGATAATGTGAAAGCTTGAACAGCTGAGATGGAAGAAAAAGTTAATCTTGAACGAGCAACTAAGAAGGAAGAACATATGTCTTAAATAGATGTGCCAATTCCCAGCTTTGAAGCTTTAGATTGTTAAAAAGATATTAAAGACATTTTCCATGACTTAAAATCAGAAAACATCAGATCTCACACGTGGATTGATGAGTTAGAATCACGTGAAATAACTTTTGACAAAAAATGTAACAGTTTTACTTAGACTCAAAATCACAAGTAACTAAATATTGACTTTTAAAAGACAGATGATCAAATAAAAATCGATCCAAATCATGTGATTAAATTAAATTTATCCAAGTAAAAATCGATCCAAACCACATGTAGTTAAATTAAATTTATCCAATTTTAAATAAACATAATAAGAACACATTTTAAAATTTGATTAATACCGTTCTGGTTAATACTGAAACAAAATGCTCACCAAGATACTGCAATACATGGATGTATAAAATGAAATAATCAAGTCTTCTCCAATATTGCAGCAGTGGATTAAAGCCACTGCCATGTTAGTAAATCTAAGGGACTCAAACCCATATCTGCTGTTAAGAACTAGTATGAAGGTACATAATGAATAATATTAAGTCTTTTTACAGTAGTACAGCAGGAATTGAAAGCCGTGTCATGTTAATAATCCAAGGAACTCAAATCCACATGCGAGCCAAACCATTTTTCATCTCCCAAGTCCCAAACAAATCCGAAAGCAATAATGAGAAGATTCCAGCAAAATGCTCACAATATTTGATTTCATTAGTTTTGAGTGGTGAACCATGGAATTCGGAGAAGCCCTTGACAGAATAAAAGTGTTAGATTCTGTGCTTCAGCTTCACATCAATGATCCCTATATGAGATTTAGGCCGATAATGTTCATCTGTGTCAACCTCTTCAATTTCCTGAATAAGCACAACACATTGCAGCGAAATGCAATAACAATACTAGAAACACGACTACTTGCAAAATGATATTGCAATACAATATATAAAAGCAAAATGATATTGCAATACAATATATAAAAGCAAACACTTCCCATCCAATACACACCAATTTTCATAGATAATACTCCCTCTATTTTATAATATAAGAGCAGTATTTACGTTCGAAAAGTTTTAACACTTAACAATTAAAATTACATGAATTAATTTGATTATAGTCAACAAAATTAAGAAAATTTTGAACTATTTAAAATGTACGATTGGTTATAAAAAACAGTTTATTCAAAACTCTAAATCGATTCATGTTAATTTGAAAATGTTCAATTTTGACTTTTCAAAAAACAATAATATTCTTATATTTTGGAACAGATGTAGTAGTTAATTGACATCACAGTCGATTCTTTTGAGGTGATTCACCATAGTTGCAGTGTAGCTGAATTAAAAAGGTCATGGGACTTTTAAATGGTGAACAAAGAATATATTTTCTTGCTTTTGAAAAAATTAAACCCCATGAGTCCATTCATAGCACAATATGTTGTTCTACAACGTTGTCGGTTTAAAGAACTAACCAAAAAGTTGCCTTTTCTGAGTGAGCAGAAACGAGGTTAAGAAATACTAACTCATACTGGACCATAGTATGCAGCAAGGTCCTAATGAAATGTTTCCAAGACCTTGGTTTCTCAATTGGACATTCCCATTATATAATATCCTCATAGTTAAAAAATACTACTAAAACTGGTCTGTAGTAAGGTTATACATCTAATGGAATGTCTATTCGAAAGTTCAAAATTCAATGCAATTTGTTCGTACGCAAGAACCTTAAAATAAAAATAAAAAATCATAATGTCATCATCAATTTGCAAGAAAAATTAGAAAAGAGAGGTGTGAGAAGTTGTGTATAACCTGAACAACATCTTCTCCTTTGATTACTCGCCCAAACACATTAAGCTTCTCATTTAGATCCGGGATTGGTGCAGTTGTAATAAATAGTTCAAATCCTTCTTTGTCATGTTTTGCCTTGGATGTACCGAGCATAAAAGCCTCGTGCTTCACACTGGATAAATATAAAAAAATATTGAGGCAAAATCAAGAAAACTATGAAAGATGGTGCAGACTGGGGCAAACCTTGTATCCAGTTGATTGTAATGCTTCCCTCTAGAAGTCCAATCTTCTGTAACTCCATTCTGTTCAAATTCTCCTCCTTGAATTACAAAGTTCTTAATTACACGATGAAATGACATTCCTTTGAAGTGACCCATCTGACTGTAAAAGTAAAATTATTTTCCCACGGTAACAAGGCTTGAGACACTCTAAGCTCTAAAACATCATGCACAAAATAAGGCATAACAAAGATGTGACCATATTCAATAAGGGAATATGTTTACAAAACAAAAACTCATCCTATTAAATAAATAAGAAATTATATATGTTTCCTTAATAATAAAAATACATAATTATTAAACACAGAAATTGGGTATAAATAGTACGGCTGTTAAGATTACAGAGGAATACATAGATAATAGAGTTGAGCCCAATACTCACCATGATTCAATAAATTCATCAACAACTTCAGGAGAACCTTCCTTGTAAAGTTCCACTGTTACTATACCTTTCGAGGTGTTGAAAATCTGTTATTCATAAGCAAGTCAACACATACTGATAAAAGAAAATATAAAAGACATTTTTTGTTTAAGCTGAAAATATATGAAAAATATGAATGACATTCATAGACAATCAAGCATTGCATCTAAAATCTTACAGCATATCTGGGGACATCTGATTTCTTCGAACCAACAAAAGCATCTTCTCTCTGCAGCATGTAAAGGAACAAATAATAGGCAGATGCAATCCAATTGAAAATAAAAACTTATTACATAAGAGGTAGGTGAAGAGAATGGTGACTAAGTAAGTAAAAACTAAAAACCTATTGATAAAGAAGCGAAAAAGTTGCACCTCAACAATTTCTGACCCATCCTCTGTGTGAATCATTGACCTGATAGTGTTAGCATGTGAAACTAATATCAGACAAAATTGTTATTATTCTTAAGAAAAATATATGTACACATACAGACACAAACATACACGCACACATGTGACATATTCGATAATAGAGTATTTAAAACCTAAGTAGCAATTTGAATTGACTCAGATGTGGCTCTGGTTTGGAAACATGTATTAATGCAACAGCGTTTATTTTACCTCAGTTTACCAACAAAATAAAAGATAAACTTCTAATATTGCATAGACCTTCAACCCAAAAATATAAAACCAATGTCAGCCAGTATACCTGCCTAGCTTAAGGTCTTTTCATGCATCCTCTTTCATTAAAAACCATTCACACATTTATGCCAAACATTCCCAACTATTGTCCCAAAATTTGATTTTGTTTCAGAAACAAGAAGAAACCCCAAGGAACTAGCTGCATTTTATCCAATTTCATCAAAACAAAAAGTTATAAACCCTAGTGAAATCCCACGAACCTTTGACTCCAGTGTCTGTATGTCGCAAACAGGAAAAAAACCATCACGAGGACAATTAGGCCATACAGTGCAACTGTGGTGGCACTTATACGACTGGGCCCCTTCTTCTTCTTGCTTTGTTGTAGCAGAGCTTGAGGCTTGATTCTAGCCATGAAGCTTTAAGCTTCAACACTAAGCACTAAATATATCCCATGCAAACAAATACAGAGAGTCAAAATCATACTAACATGTCAGACTCAAGATCTCAATCACCAAAAACCACATCTAACAAAATTCGCTACCTGAACTTAAGTGATCTTCATTAAAATTATCAATTACTTTTGCCATATACTATCACAGCTGTCAGATTCTAGCAACAAACGACAAGTCAAACTTTTGCTTTAGGACTAGTTCTGGATGACCATTCCAAGATGCATTATAGTTAATTGGAGCTTCTTCTTTATCAAAATTTTCATCTCTATTATTTTTTTCCTACCATGTGAAAAAGTTCATCTGTTTAAGAAAGTGTACTTATTTCAAGTTTTAAATTCATAAAGAAAAGGAAACAAGATCTACTTTTTTCCACTTATGGGTCACTTATGGACCTATAGTCTTAACAAATATCCTCTACCATGAATCTTGGATATTCTTATTTCTTACAAAAAAAAAAATGTGTGTTGTCTCAAGCTATTTACAGTCGAGCACTTTCCAAACTTTTTCCCTAACTCATCCTCTTATCTTAAGTCTTTGTTAGTTATTACTTATTAGCATTTAGCAATGCCAACATTACCAAATTACCGCTAAATTATTATTGCTTTATGCACTTCGATTTTAATGTTGCTATTTAGAGATACATTTCTACTTTTAGATTATAATGTGACTTGAAGTTCCCAAACATGTCATTACATTATTCTAAGTAGATTGAGTACTATCATGCCATTACTAGTACATTTCTAGCTAATGTTATGGATGTATTTGTAAAAAGAGAAATAAGGTAAACACAATATAATGTAACAGTTAAGCATTTTTAACAAAAAAATTTCATTCTAAAAACATAATTCTAATTTAATAGGAGATTTGGGCAAAAATACTAAAATGGTCCCGATACTCTTGGTTGGGTTTTATTTTAGTCGATCATTTTTTCTTAGTCTTTTTCTTTTCTTTTCCTTTTATTCGTCTTATTTTCTTTTAATTTATGATCTATAGGAGATCATTTTGCTAATTTTTAGATGAGCGTGGGCCCATATTAAGGTTAAGGCATGCCACCAGCGAGGCTCACGCATATAGGACTAAAATGATCCCCATGAGTACAAAGGATCATACAAAAAGGTAAGATAGACTGAAATGAAACATAAGGGAGAGTACAAGGACCATTTTAGTATTTTTGCCAAGAGATTAGATCACGAACTAAATTGGTGACAAACTAAAACCTAACTCAGGTGAAGAACAGATTCAGGTGTTGAATTAAATACGACCTACAAAAGTAAATCTCCGAAAAGCAAAATTAAATTCAAAATCCAATGACCGAACAAGAGTACCAAGGCCAAGGAGCTATTTAACTGACCTGAATGAATCGAAGATCTGAATTTCGCCGGAAAATTGAATGTCTTAAGATTCCGATCGAGTGTTTGGGAGGACTATCCAATGCGATATTTTACTGTTCTCCCTTCGTTTGAAATTTCTACCTCGTGGTCGTTGCTCGAAGCGTGTAGACTTTTTTCCCTTTGTCGCGTGACTATCATTTTCACTTTATAATAATCTTAATTAAAATATTTTTATTATTATCTTAGTCTTAAAAAATGTCACAAATCAGTATATTTATAAAATTACGTAATTTATATTTACGATTAATTAACAATTTAGCCCCACGCGGCCTTTACTTCCCTCTTCCCTCTTAGCTTGCCACGTGTTACAAGCGCGGATGTTTCTTTAGTTTTTATATATTATTTGTTAGAAAATATGTGCAAGGTACGGGCTTGGATCAATTATTATATTTATTTATTTTATTTTATAAAATAATAATTAAAAATTTAACTATTTTTAAGGTTTTATGACATATTTTAAAAATAAAAATAAATATTTTGTGCACATGTACAATAATTTAGTATTTATAAACATTAATTATTCAATAATTAGTGAACTTTTAGTCTATTCAAACTATGAACACAATTTATAATATATAAATATACGTAGTTGATTTTTAAAAAGCAAGAATATACATACACACACATGTATGTGTATGTGTGCACGCGTGTGTTATTATTATCCTTGTGATATCAAATTATTATATTACAAAAAGAAAAAGAATACCTAATAACTATTGATTTAAAATGTATCAAATGATTACATATTTATTATTTTTTCACACACTTAATTTTATTTTTATTTTTAAATTGTATAAGGAAATATATTGAGGGCAATAGTACAAATTGTCATTTAGAATTTTCCGCTTTCAAAATTCTATTCGAATAAGTCCTTCACTTTGTTTAGATTAACCTGAGTACCATTAATATAAGTAATGGCCATACTCATAACTCCCATAAAAATATATAAGACTCCATTAATTTTTGTTATTGTATTTATGTATTAACATAGATTATATATAGATATAGATCAATATCAACATTCTATGGAGGTAATTATTAATTAGGACTCTTTCGTGAATAAATAAATTACTTTATATTTAAATTTTAGTAATAATTAGTACTCTAATTCATGAAGAGATAAATTAAATAGACAAGATTTTAAAATTTTTCCATAAATATTAATTAATATTTTAATTCTTTAACAATTTAAGATTAGTGGACTCTTTAATATAACTCTATTTTGTTAGAAAACCCTTACAACGTTTAGACTTTGATTTGATTCTTATAATTACTTTTAGAAAACCGTGTTTAGGTGTGATTCATATAAATATTTTCAGAAAACTATTCTTCTAATTACTTTTAGTAAACCGTGTTTGAGCGCGATTTGTATAAATATTTTTGAAAAACTCATGCAAGGCACATGCTTATATAACTACCTTTTCTTATTGTAAAGTAAAAAAAAAACAAAAAAACAAAAATAGTAATTAAAATCATGACAATTATATATTTAAACTAAGTAATAATGTAATTTTAAAAAAAAATGACTTAGAAATATATCTAAAACTAATGTCAAACAAAAATATTATCCACAAAAAATTACATAACACTTTGACGAAGTAATTACAATAATTAAAAAGAAATGGGCCCAATTGAATTTTAAAGACTTATTACATATACAACAACAACAACAACAATAATTGAATAAATAAGAGAACAAAAGAGAAAGATAAAGAAAAATCCCGGTGAAAAATTATGATCCCTTAAAAAATATCCCAAGGAACCAAGGATCTCTGTTGGTTGAGATTAAGTTAAATATTACAACTCTAAATTTTTATTCTTGGATTGTACTTGAAATCTAATCAACCGTGAATTTATTTTGTAACTTGTTTGAAAAAATCAACACTGGGTTTATTTTGTACACCGTGCTATAATTTGAAGACCTAGCTACTATCAGATAAAATAAGCAGTGAATTTATTTTGTAACTTATTTGAAAAAATCAACATTGGGTTTATTTTGTACACCGTGTTATAATTTGAAGACCTAGCTACTATCAGATAGAATAAGCAGATCAATATTTAATTAATGAATTAAATACACTTGTGTATATTAATTAGATTAGTTATTTATTAATATAGATCAATAAATAAATATTTAGTAATTATAAATTTTAGTGGATAATTTTTTCTTCCCGATAGATCTTTTATAGTTGTAAATTAATGAATTATTTGAGAGAATTTTTTTAGCAGTCGTAAATTATTGGACTCCCTCACGTAGAGATGCACAAAAAAATTGGTCTATCGAACTTTAGCCCAGACTTGTTATAACCGGTTTTTATTTGAAAAAGACTAGGCCTGGCCAGACCATATTATGTACCAAAAAGTGAGGTCCGTTGAGGACTACCGGTCTGTGCCAGTCCTCAACCATAACTTTTTCTATTTTTTTTCATTTTATAAAATTATTTAAAATTATTTTTTTTATATATAACTTTTAGAATATTTTTATTAAGTTAGTAATTCATGGTTTTACTTTTATTAAATTAGTTAAAATAATTATTTTATATAATTAGTTATATAGTTATTTTATATAGTTAACTATTTTACATAGTTATTTACTTTAGGTAGTTAGTAATTTATATAGTTATAAACTTATTTTTTTATAAAATTGAGTAATTTTTAAAAAGAGTATTGAAAACAAAGAGAGTAATTTTTTTATAATACTTGGTAATTTAAGCAGACTTTTCATAAGGCTTTTAGGACTGACTTGGGCCCAAGTCGGTCTTTAATTAGGACCAGTCCAAAGACTGACCCGGACCAAGCCGGTCTTCAAGCCAATTTTTCTTTTACGGTCCAAAGACTGACCCAGACCAGGCTAATCTTCAAGCCAATCTTTCTCTTCATATGGCGGTTTGTTGAATCTTTTTATTCTTTTGAAAGCCCGACCCAACCCTAACCGATCTGAACTTTGATCAGGCTTTAACCCGGTTAGTTCCGGTCTAGGCATTAGTCCTCAATTTTTTTGTATATTTTTACCCTCATGTGAGCCTGAGAGAATCTTAAATTACTAGATTCTCTTATTATATTTGTATATTAAAGTTTAACTTTAAAAAGTAAAAATACGTCGTCAGTCTTTTAGTTCTTGCTGTCGTGCAAGTAGGATCTCGACATTGTTTACTTCATCGTATCCTTTTGTGCGTTGCGTCACCGTTTGGTTTGTGAAATATAAGTGATCGATATGGTCTCTTCTTTAATTAATTAATTAATTAATGGGAGAACTACTCATGATGCAAGAAGCGAGATTCTTGAACCGATACCTAAGCGCATTTAATAGTTAGTTCGGTCCTGAATTCCGAACCGAACATGCGGCTCCGATACCGATTCGGTAGTATGGTTTTGCGGGTGTATACATCGCTTCTGTACGGAACTCTGTAACTTGTTTTTTTGCTTCCATCTTTTATATTTTTCAGAGAAGCCCAACAAATAAACTGCCAAACTTTCAAAGGCCAACATTACAATATGCCATTTAAAAAATAAAATAATAATAACTTTTTTTTTGGTGAGTAATTATTTCTTCTTTAATACCCTGATATTGATTGTGGTGACACAATTGTAAAACTTATGAAGCTCAAAATATTAAGTCAAATTATATTATTTTTATTAAAAGATTTACCAAAAACAAAAACAAATAAAAATAGGGCCAATACAAAATAATATTGGCATTAAAGAGAGAAGCAAGAAAATATATCTTCATTTATCCAAATAATTTTAACTTTTTATTTTATTTGAATTCAAAATATATTTTAATGTTTTTACTGATATTATTTAAAAATTGAAAAAAGAAAGAAAATAAAAGAATAGAGGACTAGATTTATTAAAGCAGAAGATAATAGTAGTATTCAAGAAATCAATGAGCGGACTTAGGCGGCCAATCTTAGTGTTCAGGAGACTAGTCGAAGTCTAGGCATTTTTCTATGTAGAAAAATAATTTATTATTATTTATATTTGTATATTGGAATTTGGAATTTTAAGTTTTGAATATTTGAAGATTTAGTTGTGGTACAAATTTCTCGCGTCCACGTCACCTTGAACTGGACTGAAGCATAAAAGATAATTTGTCAAGAAGAAAGATCGAGCATTGGGCTTTAAACTTGACGAAGGTATTTGACAAACCTGATATTCCATGACTCGAGGTTCCTTTCAAAGTAAGCAGTTGCCACCAGAAGTTCATTGACATGGGCTTGTGGACCAGATGGCGGCCATGCAGCAAGAAAACCTTTAAGCCTTTTACACAACTCAGTGTTGTAAACTGCAGCTGTGATGCTCGACAGGTCAATTGAACTGGACATGTAATAAACTAGTAGAAGTCAGTAGCCTTTCTTTACTCATCATCAGGCTAAGAAGCTTGTGGTCCAATGGCCCATCCCCAGCTTCCCTTTTTCTGATTTATATTCGAAAAGACCAAATATTATTATTGATGTTATTACGAATATTATCAGTACTAACATTAAAATATATTTTGAACTTGACTGAAGCATAAAAGATAAAGGTACCGCTTATCTTTACCCAAAAAAAACAAAAATAAAATAAAATAAATAAATAAAAATAAGAAAAAGAGTACCAAATAAAATCCAAAATCGGAAGTACCACAATCGCGGGTTCGGTTGCGATTCAATAACTTACATCGGTTAACCAAAAAAATTCGATATTGTGAACAGTCCAACTATATATAATATAGAAGATCTTAACTTATCTTAATCAAACATGTAAAATGTGAAACTTTTCGTTTTGAATTTTAAAAGTCAATTATGGATTTTAAGAGATTATAATTAGTAAATAATCATATTATTCATTTGATAAAATTAATTATTATGAGAATATGGTTGATATGGAAGAGTAATTAATTTCATATTAGTATGTTTGTTATTATTAAAATACCTATTTTAAAATTTATATGTTAATAGGAATAATATGTGTATTTTTCTATTGAGTTTTTATCATTTATTACTATTATTATTATTCCAATTTAAACACAATATAAGTCCATAAGAATAAGTATTTATATATTATGTGAAAATTTTATCTTTTAATATTAATAATATTTTAAGCTAATTAATATTTTACACGCCCATTATTTGTATGTTTTTGGTACAAGGGCGTTTGTTAAGTTGAATTGTGATGCGTTGCTACCGACCAACGGAGTTGTAGGCCTGGACTTTGTGGCCAGAGATTGTATTTATCATTATATTGTTCACTTGTTAAAATCAATATTACGGAATCCAACTAAAGTCTGGGCCAGTTCACAAGTTCATAAAACTACTCTTTCACAACGTTCAATACCAGTTTGTCAATTATTATATAAATTAGGTTAAATACTCAGTGTCAAGTCAAGTATGAGCTTTAATTTTATGGTTCATATTTAAATTGTATATATTTAGGTGAAACATCAAGGTGAATTTTTAGATGAGTTTGCAGTAGCCTTTTTGTGTTCTTCTGCAAACTCACAATTGACGGGTATCTCACTTAATTTATAATGTACGTTTTCATAAATTCTAATTTAGGCAAAAGTAAAAATCTTGTGCGAATAAACTTACATCAGTTGTTCAAGTGAGAAATATAAAATATCATATTCTCCTAAGTTTCTTTTTTTAATTTTTTTTTTTCTAAGATTTATTATTTGCTAAGCAAAGAGTAAAGTTGAAACTGCCATGAGTACACTAAAATAAAATTCATTTCATTTGGCGAAAATAACAGTACAAGTTTTCAAACAATCCCCAATAAAAACTCATATGCTAAGATACTCATTTCCCAAAACACAATGATAGAAAACCTAAAGAGAAAACATCCAAAACAATAAAAATTAAACTAAAGACATCATTTATTAAGAGAAGTCTTACCAATTATTTGCCAAGCTCAACAGCAACATCTTCTACCCTTGACTACTCTTTATAGAATCTTCATGTAGTGCTACTACATAAAAATAGAAATGTAGTTGATATCATATAAATAAGAACTCTAAAGTCCCAAAGTCAACGAACATTTTGACCTTAATACTTATTGTCATCGTCAAGAGAATGTAGACAAATAGAGAAGAAAGAAAGAAAATTAATTAGGGTGAAATAATAATGTTAAATACTTCTTTTGACAATAGAAAAAAGGAATCGGAAATTTGAATTCATGGGCCACTTGAAAATTTGTTACAATTTTAAAAAATTGTTCCAAGGCCATCACTTTGAAAAGATAGTGAAACTATAATCAATCGATGAATCAATACAAAAGGCTATGCATGTATTGGATTTTTTTTCTTATCAAGAATGATGACAAAAGGTGGTCCTTTGATACATACATACTTGGATGAGTTTTAATAGCACACTCAAAGAATCAATACAACCAAAATTTGAATGCAAATGTAATTGCACCAAAAAAAAGAAAGAAAAAAAAAGAGTATAGTTCAAACTCCACACCATTACAAGCTCCATCAGTTGCATTTGACTTTTTAATCTTTTTGTATTTGAAGTTATCTAAGATAACACAAAAACAGAATGATTTTTTGGTAAATAATACATGAACTTGAAAATTTACCAATTGCATAATTTGTATCAAAATTCAAACCATTCAGACTTTGTATGGACTACAAATGGGGAACATTGAAACGTATTTGTCACCTCCCTAAGATTTTTAGCAATGACAAACTTTAGTCTTAATTTAGAATATTAAATACATAAAATTATTATTCTAAAATGTATTCTGAGTATTTGATTAGTCGAGTACTTCTGAATAATGCCTCAACGACTTGGTTAATTTTCAAATAATTATTAAGAAAATTAAAATATGATATGTACTGAATAACTTTCGAGTAATCGCTCTAAACGCTAGACTTTTTTCCATCAAATAGTTTCGCTTGACAAATTTTAGAACATTGCATAAATTCCTTTTATATATCTTAGCAGAATTCAACTACTCTCATTTCACAAAGAATTCACTACATATGCACAAAATTATTGAGTCCATTAAAAAAAATGCACATAATTATGTAGTAAAATAACATCAATTAATAAAGAAATCCATAAAACATGCACCAAAACAAATTAAGATAACATAATGT
>JAUMHB010096800.1:0-10587 GCA_032359685.1 Pittosporum tobira
ATGGCCTTCGAATTGTAATACTCCTGAGTTGTTTAGTTGACACCTTCCTTGTTCCTTCCTCATCAACTGTTCCATTTTATCTTTATTCCTCTCTTGTATCTCCTTAATTCGGTCGATTAGCATGGGTTATACACTAATCGCATTAAGCATCTCCGACTCCTTACTCGGAAGTACCACCTCAATTTGCAATTTTTCAAAATCTTTTCTCAACTCTTCTTGTGCCGACATCATATTCAATCTCTCCTTTCGGCTTAAGGCGTCAACCACCACGTTAGTTTTTCCTGGGTGGTAGTTAATCGTGCAATCATAATCTTTAATTAGTTCTAACCACCTCCTTTTCCGCATATTCAACTCTTTTTGGGTGAAAATATACTTCAAACTCTTATAATCAGTATATATTTCACACCATTCTCCATATAGGTAATGTCGCCATATATTTAATGCAAACACCACAGCAGCTAATTCCAAATCATGCGCCGAATATTGCTTTTCATACTCCTTCAATTGCCTAGACACATAAGCTATTACTTTCCCATGTTGTATTAATACACATCTAAGACCCTTTAACGAAGTGTCACTATATACCACAAACCCGCCATTATTATCTGGTAAGGTTAATTCTCCTTAATTCTGGTATCTTTTACGTGGGCTAAAATAGTCGTACATCCTTTTTGTATCATTTTCTTTACTTGAATCATTATGAGAAATTTTATCGAATTGTTATTCCTACTCCCTATGAGCACGACTCGCTTTTTGGAAGGTGATTCCAAAACTATTCGCTTTCGACGACAATCAATGTTAGCTTCATGTGACACTAACCAATCCATTCCCAAAATAACATCGAATTCTTTTAATGGAAATGGTAGTAAGTTTGCAGAAAATGTATGTTCATGAATTACAGTTTGGGCAATCCCTATATACAATATGGATTGGTTGAATCTCTTGATTTACAACCTCTACATCGAGAGGTTCATTTAGGGGTTCAGGTTTTAAGTTTAATTCCTGTACCATTTTATCAGATACAAAAGATCTTGTAGCCCTCGAATCGAATAGTACATCTATAGGGATGGAGTTTATCGTCAGTGTACCTGTCATGACATCATCTGCCTCCCTTGCTTCCTTAGCCGTCATATTATACAACCGTGCTGTCGATCGCAAAGGCACAACATTTGCTCTAGAGAGTTTAGGGGTGGTCTTGGAATAACTACTTTCTATGGGTCGAGTTGAATTTTTCTTTGGGCAATTTGGAGCGATGTGCCCCGTTTCCCCACATGAAAAGCATACTCGAGTTTGTGTATTCAGGCAATTATTAGCCATATGCCCAGGTTGATTACACCGAAAACATATATTTTCAAGCATGGCCTCCCGCCATGATTTTTCCCACAATTCTGGCATACTTCATCTCTTCTTTTACTACTTGACCCTTCTAAAGCATCTTTACTAGACCATTTCCTTCCCGTGATGTTACTTCGTCCTCCTTCAGCTCATGAGATTGACTCTATTTTGGACATTCCTTCATTCTCCTTCCTCTTGTTGAAATTTCCCTATTTCTGAGTCTTCTTAAAGTTCAAAAATGATCATCCGCTTGCCTCTGCCAGTGCCACCTTTTCCACTAGTTTATCAAATTGGTCAATTTCAAACACAACCAATTTATTGTACAACCAAGGTTTTAGTCCCTGCTCAAATCATTTTGCTTTTCTTAGATCAGTGTCCACCAAATGCGGGCAAACCTAGCCAATTCATTAAATTTGGCGGCATACTGACGTACCATCATCTTTCCTTGTCGGAAATCCATGAACTGTCTTTCCATTTGATCTTTCATAGTAATCGAGACATATTTTTCAAAGAACAATTCCTTGAACCTTTCCCAAGAAACTTCCCTATGATTTTCTTGCTTCTCCTTTTCTTCCATCTATTCCCACCAATAATTAGCTTCTCTTTTTAGCAAATAGGTAGCCAATTCTATCTTTTGATCCTCAACTGCTTTACATAACCTAAACGTTTTCTCCACTACTTTAACCCAGTTTTGTGCTTTAATAGGGTCTGGGTTGCCATCATACGTAGGAGTTTGCAAGTTCCTAAATTCACTAATTGTTGCACGTGCATGGGGTGCGGCTGGGGTCGGGTTTCCCCTAACAGGTGGCAGTGGTAGAGCATTTAATAATGCATCACGTAGCATTGTTACAAATTGTTGCATAGGGTTGACTTTCGGTTGTTCAGGCATATGGGGTGGTTGCCCTGGACCTCTTCTGGGTGGCATAATTCTGAAAAACAATATAATATTAATTATAATTTCAAGAAAGTTTTAGCAAGATACATAATGTAAACCATATATTATAGTCAAAATTGGGTTTACATTTTTTTATCCCTTATGCCATGATCATACTAAGTCGTTACAAATATAACTATTACACATATCACTACTTGCATCTGTTTTACAAATACACTCATACACACCTATCATACATAATTTACATATTACACATTGTTAGTTTATCTCTTGCTAGCTTCCTTATCACACCACCTTACTTTCCCGTCCTCGCCCATTTTAACGTATCCTACTCATAACCCCATGCCCTATCCATATTATTACCCAACATATCCAAAGTTTCCGATATTACATTACGAAGCTCTCCCGGCTCCATTTGTTCCAAAACTTCACCAAACTCCCAGACGGCCCTTGTAATTGCATAACGATAATTGTAGGTAGTACGTTGAAAACCATGCTCCCAACGGTGTGATTCTCTCTTTATGTCCTCCAGTTTGATTATTTGATGTGCCTCTCGGTCTTCCTTCTCTTGAAGCTCCATTTCTAAACTCACAGTCCTCTTTTTCATCCTTCCTATGTGCGATGACGATGAAGATCCCGTCTCCATTGTGCCTATTATGTGAAGGATAGGCATCACCTGTGGAGGAACATTATCTTGTCCCCCATTGGTCACCTCTACATGTACACCATTAACTCCAACTCTAACATTCCCTCCTTCATTTTGTGCACCATCCATTTGAGGAACTGTCACCTCATCTTCATCTTCATCACTTGATAGATCCCGACCGATCGAGATTTGTGGTACCACTCTATCGTCACTTCTTTCCACAAGCCACCCATTACCACCCAAATCCATCTACAAAAAGAAATTATGTTAGCTCATATAATATATATATATAATAGTTAATATATCTTTTGATAATAAAAATTAACCTCCTCTTCATTTTGCTCATTTTCTTCATTTCTCTCATTTTCGGTTTCCTCTATTCTTCCTCTTTTTCAATTTCCTCTTCTTCCTTGAATTCCTCAAACTCCTTCGGATCCTGAAATGCATTAAACTCCGGTGTTTCCAGATGGGGTAAAGGACTCAAAGCTACTCGTTTCGGAATGTGACACATCTACAAGATTAAAAATACTAGTTAGAATTTTTCAAAAATAATTGTTCGTTTTTCCTCGCTTCATACTCGTTTTTACTACTTTTCCTACTCGTTTCGTAACTTCAGGGATTTGTTTTAACCTCTAGCTCTAATACCAACTGTAACACCCCAAACCTCTACTTAAAACCATTACTTGAGGTGTTAATGAAATATAAGTGTTCCTTTCCATTTCCACATGTTATCTTTTCTAATTATGTCATGCTGGTTTCTCATATGTGGTAACTCATTCACCCACGTCCCTTACTTTACATACATTCATCCACAAAACATAAAATAAATTATTACAGACCAGCATCGGGTATTAAACTCAAATTACATTCATCAAAACATCCATCAAAAGAGGTTAAGCAAATCCCCGAAGTCTACATTTATCCGCTTATCTCGAATAGGTCTCACGATTCCTTCACGATGTCTCACTAACTATAAACATTCCACATGAAATAAATCATGAGCGAATTAAGCTCAGCAAGTATTATACACTTGAAGCTAAAATACATAGCAACATAATTTAACGTATGGTATTTTGTAACATTTCATACATGGAACCCAAAAACTCTATAAATGAATTTAATAATGCTACCACGATCTATGAGCAAAATGTAAATCGTGCAAATATTGCAAAGGAAATGAGTATGCACTATACCTCTTCTTAGTGGTCACCCACATCTAACGAGTGAAACATAACTTACTTGGTCCTAACACATAGTCCAGACCAAGCAAACATTCTTTCGAGCAGAATCCGCACGTGGATTTCGTGCAGAATATTTTTCTGAGCATATGTGCACAATGAAGTAACGGATACTAGATCCATAACATAACCTCTTCTTGGCATACTCGAACTCCTTCAGTTGACGAGTTATGTTACATTACAATAATGGGCATGCTATGCACACGATCGAAGTGCACCATATTCAAACAAACACATTCACAAGCATTCTATGCACGAGGAATCAAACTCATGCATTCATGACAATAAATAATACGTGCAATGAAACCAATTAAATTACACGTAAAAGTGGGGCGAGTATAGTACTTGCCTTAGCACGCTTCCAGATAATCCTTGACTTGGTTTATGCTCTTCCTTATTTGTGTTTTGAAACCCTATGCCCTGAACATGCTTACGTTAGAACCTTAGGGTAAATTAGGGTTATTGATTCTAAATGGTGCCTTTCCTTCCCTAGATGGTTATTCTAGGTCTAAGGAGTCCACATACAATCAACTCATGCTAAGAAACTCTCTCAGTTTTTTTATTAACTTGACCAAATTCTCTGTTTTACAAGATTGAAATGGGGTTAAGAATCACCCAATTTCGAGTTATAACAAAAACGTTATGAGTTTCCAAAGTTTGGCAACATTTTACAATATTCTGGAAATTTAGGAATCTGCAGCAGTTTGATAAAATAATTTTTAAATATAGAAAAACTATTTTAGATTTGAAAATATTTAATTACTTTAAACTAAACTGATCCAGATAACTACAGAAAAAGTTTCATGACTTATTTCCAAACAAATTATTTTATATTGATATTTGAACTTTACTGAAAATAGGGTTGCTTTCTCTGCACTACCATTACTTAAACAGAAATAACTCAGTCTGTGTACTTCCAATGATATCATAATTTACCTATATGTAAACCATATTTAAAGGGGTTTTACTGAGCTTTGGAATCACTTATATTGGATTTATAATGAAAAAGTTATAGTTATCCAAAGTAGAGTAGTATGCTATCTTCCCCTGTTTCAGCCTAGTTTACAGCAGTCCCAAACACGCATTTTATTAAATATCAAAAGACCTCCAAAAATTACCAAATTTTTATGGTAACCTATTAAAATATAAAGGTACCTTAAATAAAAATTTTGAGTCCATTTGACATGTATATAAGTTTCTAAAAAATTCGGATTTAGGCTGCAATCCCTAAACTTCCAGATTTGAAATTTTTACAAAAACTCATTTTGCATGTTTTAATGCTTCCCCAAGCTATTATATACTTAACCAAGCATAATCATAACATGAAATCCATTATATAAGCTCAGAAAATCAAAGTTTCTAGCATGAACTTAAGGGTACTAAAACCTTAGCTTATGAACAACAATGAAATCCTTGGACCTAGTTTCATTTTCTAGCAACAATCATGTCGCAAACACCATTAACCATGCTAACATGGTTCCCATCCTCCTTTAAACAAGCTTAAAATGAACATTAGATTGAGATATTACCTTGGTTTACTTTTGATTTTGAAGCCCTTGCAAGAACTTTTGCTAGAATTTTCTTGGTTAACCTTGATCACCACCCTTACTAGCACACTTTATGATCATCAACTATCTTTACTAGGGTTAGAGAGTAATTTTTTTGGCTTTGGTTGGGAGGGAATATCTGAAAATATAGATGGAAAGAGAGAGAGCTTATGTTTTTGCCTTGGAAATCACTAAATATGGAAAATGACTTTTTGACTCCCCTTTAGTCCCTTGGACGTGCACTAAGCTTGGAAAAGTGCTGAAAATCTGGCCAACAAGGCCTCTTTTGTGGTCCATGAATTTGGTAGTTACAAGTTGTGGTCCAAAGTTTGGTTAAGTTGTTGGTAAATATGGTCCAAAATTAGTTATGTTGCAAATCCAAGAGCTTGACACATGGATAGGTGACATCATATTGATGATGTCATCTTGATGACATCATGGTGACATCATCTCGCTCGCATCATCGTCGCTTACCTCATCATTTTTGTCTCATTTCACATTTCCTTTTTCTTTTTCTTGAAAAAAAAAAATTTGGCTAGGGATATTCTCCCTTACACAGACGAAATTTAATCCCTTGTATGAAGGTTCTAATTGCATTCTACTCGTATCTTTCCATATCGAAAATTCACAGTCATAGAAAAATCGCAAAATTGAATAACTGTGATTTTTGATTACGCAATTTTTATGCGACGAATTTCAATATTATCAATTACAAAATACTATTCATAATTTCTCATCTAATAAATGTATATTATAAATTTCTGGGGTTTCACACTGTTCTCCACCTCCTTGAGCTCCTCTTCTTTGCGTTCTTCGATTCGTCGAAGTCAAGATTTGGAAATATGAGCTAGGAGGGGGTATTTATAACTTTTAATCTTGGAACTAATCATAAGTTGACTAAATTTAGGTTTTCTGTCTTTTAGTCCAAGTCGAACTCTTTAGGATAACACAAAATCGCGTAAGTCAAAACTTTCTAGAAAAGTCAACCGAAATCACATAAAACCTCACAGGCCACCTTATAACCAACTTTACGATCGTATGACCACCTTACGATCAAGCTTACGGCTGTAAGCTTGGCCGTAAGGTCCCCTAAATGTTGATTTTTTCTTCCTACTTTGGTTCTGGCGATCCTTATTCGTCCGGAATTAGTCAAACTTCAATTTTTGTCCGAAATAGGCCTTTTCAAGCCCGATTTTTTGTAATATAAACCCAATAACCATAGAAGCAATCTAATCCCTTGGATTGCTGATATGTTAGCCAAACAAGGATATATAAGTTTAATCCATGCATTTTCATAGTAAATGAAGAGAATTATTGCAAGAAAATATAGATATAAAAAGTACTGATCAAAGACTTCGGCCAAGGGAGAAGAAAAGAAAGAAAAATTTCCTTAGCTAAAGTAGAGAGAAAAGAGAGGGGAAAAGAGGGAAAAACAAAGATGGTAGCTCAAATCCTTGACCATCCAAAGCAAATTAAGCACAATCAAACCCTAAATCTTACTAAGTACATACTATAGTTTACTAGCCAAACACAAGTTTAAGCGAAGATCATAATAAAGGAGAGCTCAAGGAAGACTAAATCCATTAAGGGATATCATCTTCTTGCAAAAGAAAAGGTATAAACCCTAACTTAACTTTGAAACTCTTAATATAAATAGATGTGTATAATTTATGCTTGAATTTGAGATTATAAATAAGATCTTGCTTTGATTAGCATGTGTAATCTAGTTGGTATATAAGAATATTGCATGGAGGAGGATGGGATATTATGTTGGTGTTCGCAATTGTGGATATTGTTTTGTTGATAAATAATCTTTGAACATGTGAGTCTTATGATGTTTAATATATGTGCTAGAAAGGCTGAGTAAAGGTATTAGATTGGCAATATAAGATTTGGTGGCCTTGAGTTGGCTTAAGTTAAAAAGGGGACCATGCACGCATGATTCTCGGATGGCTTAAGAAACTCAGAAATGATGACCTTTGCCGTAAAATTCATATAAAATAAACTATACGTGAGTTTTGCACGAAAATTTTTTGTGAGCCAAGATAACTTGATAAAGAATATAATCACACAAGGAAATATGTAAATATGGTATTTTGATACTTTTACCGGAGTTTTGGAAAACGTTCCAAAAGCAAATTAAGATTATGGAAAAACCCTAATTTTGGGACCAAGTTTGCAATCCGTTTAAAAATAGCCTACAAGCAAATAAATTATGAATTTTTTTTTTGTGGAAAGTCCTGAGTAATTTCCAAAAATAATTACTTCAATCAGAATTTTACTCTAGTTTAGAAAAATATTTGTGGCAGGCTGCTGTAGGACACTGCAGAAACAGAGTATCCTACTTTGGTCCAAATTTAACAAATGATATCTTCTTCATTACAAGTCCGACTTAGACGATTTTAGTGTCCACGCGTATCTTATCGAATATAGTTTCTATAAATATTAGTATCTATATCAAAGGAATTATAAATATAAACTATAGATGATAACGTATAGACAGAGTAGTAGTCTAAAACAGAGGATTTATAATTTTAAGTCAAGAATAGGAAAACTATGGAGAATATTGTGTTCTCCCAAAATTCACGAAATGTTTTCTAAGAATATTTGAGTATGTGTAAAGTGTTTCTGGAAAAGTTTATCACTTTTGAGAAGCATTTAGTAGTTTAATAAAATACTCGAAACAAGCTGTTGTAACCTACTATAGACTAAAATGTTTTAGAAAATTGTTGAACTTTTAAAAGTCATATCTCCCTCATATGACGTCCGAATTGAGTCATTTTAGGGTCTATACGAAGGTCTGGAATTGTAGTTCTTAAAGAAAATACATACTAGATAAATAATATATACAACAGAAGTTATAAGCAACCAAAGGTTATTAGTCCAGTAAAGGGACTATAAAAGTATAAAGAAACCTTAGAAACATTGTTTGGTCACCAATTGAGAATCATTTATGATCATAGGAAAAAGTTAGCTAGCACGGCAATACAAGGCAAGTACATGATTTACTTCATTTTCATGAATGTGTTGCATATTATTTGATGCATGGATTTGAGCATGATTGAGACGGGAAGACTGGTAATTCCCCGGGAACCTACGGGATAAAATCTTGTAGCACGGGAAGACCGGTCATGTATTTATTTAAAACTAATAAAAATATATTTATTTAAAAATAATAAAATATTTAAAAACAAGAGTTATACCTTGAAACATTATTGAATCAAAAATCCAATTCAAGTGATTAATATATCCAATTAGTTTTAAACTACAAAAATTAATAATTTATAAAAAAATTCACACAAAGACACAAAGTTTAATTTTCTAGTTATAATATAATAATTAGCAATTGTATCTAGCCTAGGCAATGTCGTGCATTCAAGCTAGTCTATATATATATAAAAGCACAAACACGCGAGTCAGTCCAAGATTTTGGTTTACATTTTTGTCACTTTTTAGACAAAATTAACCCTCAATTAATAACCATTCATATACTTAGTTGGGACACAATTGGTTTTTTCTATTGACTCATTTCTAAGTCAAAAAGATGGGTCATTCACAATATAAGATGAAGTAATTAATAGCTTAAATACATATATGATTTGTTCATATGCCCCAATAACTTAAGATTAATTACATAATTACTACACTGAAAATTGTAATAGCTCAGATTAGAGGAATCCAAATTTTTTTTATATAGAATAATCACTTATATTCCTTGGAATTTTAGTAAGCTTTCTTGTATAGTTTTTCACTCATTTTATATTGTTCTTCTGCTCCTTCATACAATTTGTAATATTCTATTTCTATATATTAAGAGACAAAATCGTCCTATTTTTGTCCGTGTCAAACTAGGCCTTTTCCTGAGTTTTAAAATCCAGAAATCCATAGAACAGTAGAAGGGTCGAAAAGCCACGAAATCCCTCCAAATCAAGTGGCGAGAGCAGAACCTCCTAGAATAAACGAAACCCTCACTGCCTCATTCCTTCTTCCTCCTTATCTCCCAAACATGTTCAGAAGCTACGATTCTCAATTCTCTCAATTAACGAACCAAATCGTCTCTGCAATATGCTTTTTTCTTTTTTATTGTTCTGTTGACTATAACTTTTGTGTGACAAGATCAAATGGCAGATGTTGAGACATTTGCATTCCAGGCTGAGATTTATCAACTTCTCAGCCTGATCATCAACACTTTCTACAACAACAAGGAAATCTTCCTTCGCGAACTCATCAGCAATTCATCAGATGCCTTGGATAAGATCCAGTTCGAAGGTCTCACTGACAAGTCCAAACTAGATGCTCAACTCGAATTTTTCATCCGGATCGTCCTTGATAAGGTTAACAAAACCCTAACTATCATCGACAACGGCGTCGGAATGACCAAAGTAGGTAAACACTCCTAACTCTATACCCAAGTTTAGAATCTCATTTAGATTAATTGGATTGCAAATTTGTTAGAACTTTCAACTCAGTCTTTCTCTTTTTTCCTTTTACGCAGGGGATATTAATGGAGAATTAAAGCTTATTAACTGAAGAATAAAAGTATGATTTTTTTGGTCATTTGTTACACTTGCTAAATTTTGTTTAGAATTCGACCATTTTTTAATATTTTGAATTTTAGAATACTAAAAAACTTCATCTTAGAATTTTTAGTTTTGTGTTAGAACTTTTCAGCTATGGACGTTGGTGAAATTGTGGAGTTGCTATTACAAAGAGGAGATCAAACTAATCTCCAATATTGATGAGAACATGGTATAATCTTTTCTTCTTTTGTTTAGTCTTTGGATTGTTTTATTAGCTTAAAATTACCTTTACTGTGACGCCCCCAAATTTCCACCTCCAAATCTCATGGAAATCTGGTCATCAGATAACAACTAAAGATATTGAGAAGCCAATATTAGGCAACTCACCTTGTTATATTACAAGGAT